>WSFP011578885.1:0-10551 GCA_009831015.1 Picea engelmannii | reverse complement strand
ACATGCAACACTTTGTGGGCCTTCATATTTTTTCACGCAGCTATTGATGGACCCTTCCCATTTTCTTTTCGTTTGACCCCTTCTCTTGGGACTGTTTGCTACACATCTTCTGTTGATGGTCCTAGTGTATTCCCTATGCCATTACATTGCCCATTTCCTTGTCCCTCTTCTATTTATTCCTCTTCCTTGTCTTATTCTTATTCTTCATCTGGGTTCTCCATTCTTTCCCCTGGAACTTTCCACTCTTCCTCCCAGTCATTGACGATCAAGCATACATCATTCATTGTCAACTTGTAGCTTGTTGGAATCCATTGGCGTGCATGGTTTCTTTTGTCTTGGATGTACATATGGTGCATCCCCACTTTAAAGTGTACAATATCCTAGTAAGTATCTATTGTCTGGGTGGTGATGCATGGCGTGTGCATTACTATGTGATTGATCGTGTCAAAGTAGACATAAAATGTGACATTGTTATCTATTTGTCTCCTCCTTTTTGTCGTATGCCATAGGTTTGAATACCACGTAGCAACATTACCTCTGCTGGTTGTTATAAAACATTGGTAATCACTATTCCTTCTAGCCAACTAGTGCGATTAGGATGAGAAGCCATGCATAATGAAATTCCATTCCTTTCTCCTAGTCTTCTATGCAATCTACCAAAAACTAATTTACCAGAAATGTGGCCCAATTCATTTGGACCCCCTCTGCACACTTTTTCATCACCGCGATCACTACGGCCAACACCTCATCATTAAAACATTTTATCAATAATTTGTAGGCCAATACTTGCATCAAAAAACACAAAACATCATCACTTTTGTTTGCAACATCCAATCCCCTCTTCCCTCTAAAGGTGTGGAACTTATCCTTTATAGTTTCCGATAGTGCTTTCTCCCCTTCCTTGTTTGTGAATAATGTTGCCATACCCTATCCTATTTTTGGAAAGCCTGTTATCCATGCAACTAATTGTGTATCAATATATACTAGTGGGTCTGGCCACAAATTTTCTTTGTGGATGAAACTTAGTAGCATTTTTACACAATGCTTATTTCTAGACTTCGGCCAAAATTTAGAATCTCTAGTAGATTCAATATTCTTGATTTCTCTAGTCTCGTCGCCAAACTCTATGGTTCAAGTAGGATTTCCCCTATTCCTGGTATGATTTTGGTGAAAAAAAATTTCTCTCATGCCATCTTGGGAAATTTCCATTCATTCGTTATGTTGTGGTCTGCAAACTTCAAGGAAACAATCTTTCCTAGCATGTCCCCTTTTACAATTACACTAGGTGGTATTTCTGGCGTGACCAACGGGTATTTTCCATCTATAGGTACTCTAACCTATGGTGAAATGTCCTTTCTTGGTTCTATATAGTCCCTAAGAAATCTTTGTTGCGAGGTTGAAGCTCCAGGTGTTTCCATGAAAACTGGTGCAAACGGTCGTATTTTTGTTTTTTTGCATGCTGTGACTGTTGGTGCCCCAAATTTTGGTGGCGCCATTGTTCTCTTCGACTGGTTTCGGTAACTGTTTTGTGTGGGTTCAGTTCCAGCTGTGGTTCTGCTCTAGCTCACTCAATATTCTCACAAATCTTATCAAATGCAAATAACCTTCCCTACCAATCCCTTATGCGCTTTATATCCCTTTTACAACTGTGTGATTTCTTTTGCGCCCAATGGAAGTGTCGAATCCAGTCAGAGTCTACGCTCAATAATTTCCTTACTATGACATTAATGTCAAATCCTTTGCTGGATTTTTCCTTTGATCTTCCATCATGTCCCGATCCTTGGTGACGACTTCTATTTATGACTACACATCTCCAAAACACTTCGTCATTACTACTTTTTATCTGTCATTTATGTGATTTAATGCCCTTAACAGTCCCATTCTGCTCTTGAATTTTGTGCACATTCAACTAACTTTGTGTTTTTTCTTTTATCTATACAATACTCCCTTTTTATGTGCGATACTTCTTCTTGTCTACCTTTGTATTTCTTCTTGTTTTCCCAATTTTTATTTGTTTTCTTCCCTTTTCTAATTTTTGTTTGTTTTCTTCCCTTTTCTACTTTTTGTTTGTTTTTTTGTATTTAACCTCCTTACTACAGTACAACTACTATGATACATGTGTTCTTTTGCAAATCAAATTAATGTGTAGACGATCAACCATCTCTATAGAGTTTCAACCAACTTTCATTCACCATTCCTCTAAGTGCTTCTCCATTCAATATTTCCAACTATGCAACACCTACCTCTGTCACATGTTGAATTACATACGGTCCTAACCAATGCATTCAAAACTTACCTGGATGATGCATGAAATTATTGTCGTAGAGTAATACTAAGTCTCCCACTTGAAACTTTTTCTATTTAATGTGTCTATCATGCCATGCCTTCTCTCTTATCTTATGAAATTGCTAATGGAACCCTGCAACAAAGCGATATTCCTCAAGCTCTACCAACTATGATAATATCTCCTCTATTGCACCAGAGTCTAAAAGATTAGTAATTGTTTCAACATGTAGGATAGGTATAATAAACTCCATCGACATTACTGCTTCTTGGCCATAGACCAACCTAAAAGGTGTTTATCCTGTCAACGTTTTTCTTGTAGTCCTGTATTCTCATAAAACTACAGGAACCCTTAAGTATCAATCATCTCTTCCTACATTTTAGATATTTGTCAAAGAATTCTCCAAAATTTTATAAAAATACTCTGTTGTCCCATTGGACCGAGGCTGATACGACATATTATTTTGATGATGAATTTAAAATTCCTCAGTCAATGTTGTAATCGTCCTATTTAGGAAATGTGTTCCTTGATCATTGAGTAGATTGTGTAGGCATCCAAATCGTGTGACTACATTCTCAAATGGAAATCACATAGCAGTCTCTGTGGTGTAGTCTATGACTGGTGTTGCTTCTGCCCATCTGGTCAAGTATTCTCTCGCAGGGATGATGTACCTAGCTCTTGATATTCTTTCTAATGGGTTGATTGGTCCAAAAAAGTCTATTTCCCATTTATCAAACACTTTCAACACAACCTATGGGTGTAAAAGCATATCATCCCTCCTAGATGGATTTCCCACCCTTTGATAAACATCACATGCCTGGTAGTATTCTTTAGCATCCTTATGAAGTGTGGGCCACCAAAGATCTGCAAAAAAAATCTTTTGTGCAGTTTCTTTATCTGCGTACTGTTCTCCTGCAACTCCTTCATGCACTTCTGTAAGTATCATAGAACTTTCATGCTCTAACAAACATCGCTTCAATATTACATCTGCACCTAACTTGTATAAGTTCCCTACAATTAACTGATAGTCTGTTTCTTTAACCACTAATTGTTAACTATGCACAACTGTCATGTATGACGGGGCCATTCCTATACTTAGAAACTTCACGATGTCTGTGAAGTAGTCCACCACCATTTTAACTACAAATAATTGTGCATCCGACAAGCCGTCATCTAGATTCCTTGCATCTTTTCCTGATAGTATATGCGATAAATGATGTGGTCCTGCATTCAACTTCCCTGGTTTCAAAACAACCTCAAAATCATATTCCTGAAACATCAATAACCACTTTCATACTCTCCCCCCCAACACTGGCTTGTTCACTAAGTATTCCAGTGTATAATTTTTTGTATACATCTTAAAATGAGAACCCGATAAATAATGTCTAAACTTCTGTAGCGCATATACCATTTCCAATCCTTCTCATTCTGTAGTGGTGTACTTATTCTCTGCTATGGAAAAATTCCTACTTACAAAATAAATTGGGTGATATATGTCACCTTCCCTCGGTTGAGATAGTATTGTACCCAAAGATATGGATGAAGCATCTACTTGAACATGGAACTCCTTCTTCCAATATGGGAAGATCAAAATCAACGCGGTCACTAATTTCTACTTCAGTGTATCCAAACCCTTATGACAGTCCTCATTCCATTGGAACTTAGCTTCCTTCTTCAACAACTTCTCCATAAGTGTTTTACTCTATGCATAACCCTTAATGAACTTCTTATAATATCCTGTATGACCTAGGGTTGCTCTCAATTATATGACTGATGTAGGTGGTTATAAGTACAAAATTACTACAATCTTGGTAGGATCCACTAATAATCCTTTCTTACATACCACGCGGCCCAACAAAATTCCAAAAGGTGCGCAAAAAATACATTTCTTTAGATTTAGTGAAATATGACATTGTCTACATATATCCAACATTAACTTGAGTACTTCTATGTAATATTTCAATAAACTAAACACAGTCCAATAATATAAGTACACTTCAAGGAACTTATTAATAAATTCCTTAAAACATGCAACAACAACTCTTGAAAAAACTATAGGTGCATTCTTCAGTCCAAACGACATCACTGTGTATTCATAACTTCTCCACTCCGTTTCAAAAGTAGTCTTATACCTGTCTTCCTGCACAATATTTATTTGATGGTACCCTGAGAATCCATCTATGAAAGAATAATCATCCTCCCTCCTACATTTTCTAATACTTCATCTGTGAAAGGTGTTGGAAATGGATCATGCAAGAATTCATCATTCAACTTCCTCAGGTCTAAACAAATCTTGATTCCTCCTGTTTTCTTATCCCACACCACCATTGGACTTATCCACTATAATTCCACAACTAGTTCAACGATCCCTGCTTCTAACATCCTATCTATCTCTGCCTTCACCTTGTGTTTATACTTCAGGTTTAACATGTAGGGTCTCTGTCACACTGGATTAGCACCCGGTTCCAAAAGGATCTTCATCTCTCCTAACTCACCAGCTATCCCCTTCCATTTTAAGAATGTAGTTCGGAATATATATTGATACTCGTGCAGTAGATTTGGAATCTTCTCCACCTTTTAATTATTGCAATAATTTCCTATATGCAAAAAATTTGGATTCTCTGTCGTCCCAATATTTACCTTCAACGTCTTTATTAGATGTGTGTATGCAACAAATTCAAGCTATGTCCCTTCTACAACATGTTCTCCCTCAGTTTTAGGTACCTGCACATTCCTTGGATATTCCTCATCACGTTCTTCTTTAGCGACATTGTAACACTCCTGTAATTCCTGGATAGTCATAGAATCTTTGTGCGCATTGCACATAGGTACCACCTCTGTTGGCCCTTGACCAAATTTTGAGGAACACTTGGTCATATTTGACCATTTTTGGGACTTTGATAGCTTGTCAAATATGGAGCACAACGCGAAGTGGAAATCGTGGAAGCTAGACCCCTTTTTGGGTCCTTTTTGGGTTTTGGGGGATAATGTAATGGGAAAGGGATGTCAGCATGTGGGTTTACCCACACTTAGGCCCACTTTTCTAATGTATAAATAGATGTCTAGGTGAAGTAAGTAAGGGGATGGTAGCCCATCCATGTGATGTAAGCTAAGTGCTAGTAATGCTCCGTGCATGACTGTATAAGTGTTATAGAGCTAAGTTTAATTTATTATAGAGATTATAGAAGGTTGTGTGCTACAATGCAAGGAAGAAGGATCTAGCGAGCTGCACAGATCTTCTGGCCTGTGCGCAGAAGGGTTTTTGGGGACTCTGTGTTGTAACCTGATTAATGAAAGATAATAAAGAATAATACTTTATGGACGTAGCCCCAGGGTGGGGGTGAACCATGGTAAATCTATGTGTTGTGCCCTGTGCCTCGACCTGATTTGTTTGTATCTTTCTTTACTAAGTGGTTTGATGTGTTTAGATAGATCTATTTATTCTTTGTGCTTCTGAGATACAAATGATTGTTAGATCTAGTATGTAAGATGCTTAGTGCTTTATCTGCCAAATCTAATCTATCTTGTTGTGTCTAAGTGCTGAATTATCTTAGATCTAAGTACATACTGTGATGCTCTGTGTTGTCTTTGAAGTATCATAAGGGTTGAATATTGATGAATAATCTATGCTAGGTGATTACTAAGTGTTATAAAAACAAATCTGTGTCCCAGCTAAGGTTGCAAACACCTGAGTCTCGCAACCACCCCTGCCTCTACCTCAAGTGAGACTTCATCTGTTTCGCAGGTGTTTCTGAAAGGGACAGTAGTTAGGGTTTTTTTGGTGCGATGTTGTAGCGTTGAACCCTGGGTCTACCCCTATGCCAACAAATGGTTCCATTGCCAGGACCTGAAACTGTGATTGTTGGGAACTGAGGAAGAAGAAACTTTGTGCAAAAGAAAGCTATGTGCATAGATCTGTTGGCCTAGTGCGCAGCTTTTTACTTGACTTGTGAAGCTTTGTGCCAGGAATAAGGTCAAATCTGAAGAAAGGAAGATCAGATCTGAAGAAAAGAAGCAAGATCTGAACGCTTTGTGCTCTGAGAAAAGTAAAAAGTGAAAATTTCTGAAAGAAAGAGGTCAGATCTGTAGAAAATAGGTAAGATCTGTAAGATATGTGCTCTGATAAAGGTAAGAATAGTTAAAAGTTCTTAGATCTAGAAGCTTTGTTCCCTATAGATGTAAAAGAAGTGAAAATTTTTGTTTCTAAAGTATGGATTTAGGTATGCTTGATGGATTTTTTCCTAGATTGAAAACTAGGGCTTTGTTAGATGAAAGAACGTTTGATATGAGTAGATCTGATAAGTATAATGATAGATATGTTATACCTATGCATAGAAAGAATTTTTGGACTAACCAATGGATGCAGGACCCTAGAAAGAAATTTTTGCAGACTAGCCATTATGATCCTAGCGCACAGTATAAGAAGAGTTGGGGATCATTGAAGAGAAAGAGAGGATTAACTCTTTGTTACCGTTGCATAAGACCAGGACATCTTGCTAAGGAATTCCCTGGGAGAAACCCTAGTTGCCTCTGTTGTAAGGCCATGGACCATGAAGTACTGGATTTCCGTAGAATGATTGCTAGACTTGAAAATATGAATATGGAGCAAGAAAACTTTGAAGGAGATCAAGAGACTAAGATTATAAAAGAACCCCAGAAAGAATCATAGATTATGTTACTGAAAATGAAAGAAACCCTGGATAAACATAAAGATGCCAGTTTGTCAGATATCTTCAAAGAAAAGGAGAAAATTGAAGTAAGAATAAGAGACTTCGACATTGACTGTGCTCTAGATGAGGGAACACAAATGAACATTATGACAGAAAGTACTTGGGAAACCCTAGGGAGGCCTGCTATGGTTCCTTCACTAGGAAAAATAAGGTTGTTTAAAGGAAAAATGGTAACCCTATGTGGTAGGATTACCTAGATAGCTATGAGTACCCATGGAGCTTCGACAGAGGAAGAATTCAAAGCTATTAAATTTATTGAGGACCGTGCCCCATTTCCAGATTTGTTAGGCAAGATCTGGATTGAAAAAGAGTAGATCCGAAGAAAAGAAGAAAAGGAAGCCCTAGAACAAAAGAAACAAGAACTCGTGGAATTTATGACTAGAAGGATTGTCTACTTGATGGAAGAACAAGAGAACATATCTAAGCTATTGAACACCAGGGACTTGGATGTTGAAGCTATAAGAGTATTAAAGGAACCACAGAAGACCAAAATACCTAATCCATATAATGAAGGAGTATTACCCTTGGATCTAAAGAAAGAATCTCAACATCGCGAAGTGACTATGTCAAGAGAAGATAAGAATCAGAATGGAAAAAGGATGACCGAGACGAAGCTGACTGGGAAGAAGGCTAGGAAGCTAAGTAAGAAGAGAGCCAATATCGAAAAGTTATAGAAGACTCTAGAGGAAACTTCGCAGAAGGAAAACTCATAGGAATTGAGCTTCACCGAGATATCATAACAACGACATACGACACTTCACCGTGGTGAAGAAATATAGTCATTGGACCGATATACCCGTTTGACTTTCGCCCTGAATGGACATAAAAGAATTAAAGGATCACCACCAGACCATTGGACCATGCCATAACGGATGGATCAACGTTCATGGAAGCTTCATACCCGTTGCAAGCAGATCGTTGATGAATTTCCTATTTAGCTCGTCACGTCGTGCCTGAAGAACACTTTTGTCAACTGAAAAATCAAAGCCCACAGAACTAGTGATTGTCTACAGTGATCATTGCAAGCAGATTTTTCATCCTAGTGAAACATTTTGAGATCATCGTGACCCCGATTATCTTTCCTGAGTGCATATGTCTGATGATCTCACCACACTTGAGGAATCCATCATAGAGGTCCTTCTTGATTTAATGACTGAGAGAGCCATGTTGGAAACAAGAATGTCCACCAAAGTCTAAGCATCATCGACGAGAGGAGTGCAAGCCTCCCCATTGAATGCTCGTGTAGGAACATCTCGAGTCGATGTAGAAAGAAGAACTAAGCATAAGGACGACATAGCCAACACGAAGTTAGTGCCATCCATCCTACTAGCTTACATACCTCCTCTGAGTGGTGAGATTAACAAGGAAAGTGTCCCTAGAGACTTTGAATACACCCTAGTCACTGCATATCTACCGAAAGGAGTACGTACCTACTGCGCAGATCAAGACAAGGTTACAGTGTTGAAGTTTTGCGACTTCAACCTAGGGGACCGTAAAACTTACATCATGCTCGCCCCATATAAGTACTTGAAGACAACTAAGGGCAATAATTCAAAGCTCATCCCTCAGTAATGGATGATGAACCTCGCGCAGTCTACTCTGCTCAATGTTATGAAAGTACCGCACTTTGGCAGACACCAGGAGGTGAATGCTTGTGTAAAATTGCTACTAGAAAGTTACCACAGAGGATACCTGTGGTTAGACCATCGCATAACTATTTATCTGGAACTGATCAATAGGATCATCGAGCTTAGCATGCAGGGCCCTGATCCCCATGAGTATTATCTTGGAAAGACCGCAGACTGCGTTCTTGCGCAGAAGATCAAAGAAGCCTATGGCGATGTTGAGAAAGGCGTGAGAGGCTACAAGGTAGCTTCTATTGAAAGTGGTGCAGTGTGCCTCACATTCCAATTGATCGTAGGGAAGTTGGTACGCAAGAATCGACCAACAAAAGTATCTGGATTTGTAGTTGACCTCGCAGGAAAGTGTGCAGAGGGACTACAGATGAACTGGGTGAAGTACCTAGTGAATCAATTGGAGATTGATTGCAGAGAAGCCCAGGATCAGGGGCATGAATTCCATTTTATCTAGCTCCTGATACTAATCGTTTTTGTTGCATGGGAGCTATTGAAAGGCGCAACCTTCTCGGACCTTGACTCCTTTGAGCCACTAGCCACAAATTTCATTACATTATGGTACTCGAATGACATGAACAAGCAATGGAAATCGAATTCCATTTTCCATGTGTACTATAACCAACTAAAAGTAGCGATAAGGAGTGAACCTCACATAACCCCAAACACTTTGCAGAGATTCTGACCTCTGATAAAGTTCAACACACACCGCCACTTTATATACCTAACCCCATGCGCTGATGAGCACCAAGAACAACTTCAGTCCTATTATAAGATGATAGAAGAAGACCTGGAAGAGATCACCAAGGAATGGTCGGTGGACCTCCTTGTTTCAGCAGACCCCACAAAAATGTCTGACATTGACAGCCCCAGAACTGCGCAGGATACACCTGGGCCCAGAAAGCAAAGACGACGAAGAAGATTAAAGAAGTCCAGGATGTTGACAACCTATTTGTAAGGATGACTTCCATTACACCAGATGAAGAAGGTGATGATGAATAAGGTACAAAAACTCGAAAATTTGAAGTACCACCGCCTAGGGACGAAGAAGACTCATCGAAGAAAAGGAAGGTCTCACCTCTGAAATCTTCCTCCAGAAAGAAACCAAGAACCCCTGTAACCAGGATGCGAACTTCCCTCACATTGGATGACTTTGATTTCATTGTTGCAATGGTCAATGATGCTTCAAAGGAAATCATAGAGAAGCAGGAGGCGAATAAGGAAAAAATGTATAGACAAATTGAGATCGTGCTCCAAGGAGTACAACAAGCACTCTAGTCTAGTCGAGCAATCTCTACAACACCTCTGCCAGAAGGAACAATAGAAGTGGGAGATGAATCAGTTCAGCTCCACAAGATTGCTGATACAGTTGAAGTACGCCTTCGAAATGCTCAGGAAGAAAAAGTGTAGGCCACCCATGATCCACAAAATCCCCTGGCACAACACCGATGAATGTCACTCAAAACAGTCATTGGTGGCTGAGATCAAAGACAAGGAGCCAAACCCTGATTCTGAAAATACTGGTAAAAGATAGATCATCGATGCAGACCCCACTGCTATTGTCGCGACCGCAAAAATTCAACCAGAAGAACCAACAGATCCAGAAGAGGGGGAGCGCCTTTTTCATTCACAGATGTGGGTGAAGGGGACCCCGCTGCATTTTATTGTTGATAGTGGAAGCCAGAAGAACCTCATCTCAACAGAGGTCATTAAACAGTTGGGATTGTCGACAACACCACACCTGCAACCATACAACATCGGGTGGCTTCGCCAAGGATGAGATTTTCGTGTTAGCCAGTAGTGTCGATTGTCATACGACATCCAACCCTTCAAGGATGAGGTATTATGTGATGTTGCCCCACTGGATGTCTGTGATGTTCTCTTGGGCCAGCCATATATGTGG
>WSFP011578882.1:0-10551 GCA_009831015.1 Picea engelmannii | reverse complement strand
ATATTCTTCTACCGTTTTGTTTCCCTGTACTAAGGCATGAAATGCCCCAACCTGTTGTTCCTCATAGTACGCCGGTAGATATTTCCTCCTGAACCTTTCCTCGAGAAGTTCCCAAGATACTGTGTCTGGGGTAAGGTGCAATTATCTTTCCAGGTTTCCCCACCAGTTCAAGGTGTTGTCCCTTAACTGAAAAATGGTGATCTTCACCTTTGAGTTGGATGCATAGTCCCTTAGGGAAAAACACATGTTCATGCCTTCCAACCATGCTTCTGCGCGTTCACTGGCGCGACCTCCAACAAAATATGGAAGTTTTATCTTCTGCAACTCTTCCGTGATGTCTTCAAGTGAAGGTCCTCCCCCTGAATCCCTTGACGCTTCTGAATTACCCGTTCCAGACGGTGGGGATTCCACTTTAGTCCCTGTCGGTTGTCGCCCCTTTAAAGTCTCGTTGATGGCTTCCAACGAGCGTAGTATAAGGGCTAGTTCTGGTGATGGTGGTGGTGGCGCTGGTGGTGTTGGAAGTGCTTGCATCGACACTTCCCTACCTCGACTTCCTCGAGTCCTGACCATCCTGTATGCTTTGACCTTCATCAACCAAAGTTGTCAAGGTGAGTTCCAGGATGTCTCAAATTGGTGCTACTCAAACTAGAAACAGGCTTAGGCGTAAGTTTTCTTTACTTGTATGTAAATAGATGTTACTCCATTAGGGGATTGGCTAGGTTAGGGTTAGGTTTAAGCATCTAAGCTTCGTTTCTCGCCCCTATGAAAATAACTATTAGTTCCTTTGCCCTGTAGCTACGCTAGCTTTGCGCTTCACTCACGGCTTCCTATGCTTACGCTCCTAATGAATATGCCACCTCCTTTCTGCTTGTCCTAGTCTAAGTCCTAATGACACCTTAACTGATAATAGTTAAAGTTCAACCATATTTTATTATTTAACTTAGGGATTAAACTCAATTAAAGATTACAACTTAGATTAATTCTAAATTTTAGAATAGAGATTAAATTTAAACTTTACTTTACCTCAAATTAAAGATAAATTATCTTTATTTTACCCCCACCAGTAAACCCTCGAAGAAACCCTACGAACTCCTTTAGAAGTTATTATTAGTTCTTAACTCCCTCCCATTTGAACACCTATGAGCAGATAAAGTGAAAAAGAGGGCCCCTTTATTTACGGACGGCATGGCTGCAGTCTCAATATTTTATCAGGAGTTGCGGGAAGGTATGACTCTCTCCTTATTATCTAGTCTACCTAGAATGAGCCAATTGTGTGTGCCTACCAGTTCACTCCAATATTGCGTCGGCCATATACTCAATATGGTCATGCGCTGGTCAACTCCAATACTGCGCCAGCCTCTTGAAATCGTCGTAAGGAAGGATAAGCCCTTTCAATCAAACGATCCTGGAAGAGAAAACAAACCTTAGTGAGCCTTCGAGGTAACAACCTTGAGTTCAGTGCGGGTCTAATTGATTAACTTTATTTAAACTTAACAATTAAACCCCCCCCTCTTTTAATACTTTTAATAATTACAATTTAACTATATTTTAAATTTGATTTTATATATAGTGATGTATTTTTTTTTTAAATTAATACTTTATATATTATTATTTTAGTATTTATAAAAATTATTCTTAAAAAAAAATCTCATGTGAAAATTAGTATTTTTTTTTTAAACTAGACATATTAAAATATATATAAAAAAAATATGTATATAAAAAAATATAAAATAAAAGAAAATATAATACATGAATATAACACTAATAAAAATTTAAATATAAATTTAAACATTAACATTAATGTTCGAATATACCAAATGTAATGGCCGAATATAACATTAAACAAAATTTGAATTGGCCGCGCGGCTAAGTCGGCAGGGTGGGCTCGCATGTAGCCCACGTGTCTCTCACTTCTACTCACGGGAATAAAATATCGGCCCACTACTTTAAACCCTAACTCTCTGTTTTGTCTTAGCATTAGCTGTGATCACTTGTGTAGGGAGGCGTGAGGGAGCATGGCCGCCATGGCGAATACAATGTGCAGTCCTATAAAATGGTTCGAAATTTAGGGTTTTGTAAAGCAATTTCTATGAAGTTCAGTGTTGTTTATCGATTACATGGCCCTAGTTGATCGAGTAGCTCGACCTCTGATTAATAGGCATCAGATGCGCTGACCATTTTGAGAAATTTGAATGCTCGAAACGCATAAAGACCGAGTAGCAGTGTGCCTTTTTATTCTTCATAAGATAAATGCGATGTCTTGTGCTCTTTGGTTTACAGAAGTAGTTTGGCGTTGAAATTCTAGGTTATTCAGAGTGGATGTCACCAGATATATTGTGCAAGCTTATCAGCATTTGCATACTATTGGGGTTTGGTGTTGGCGTTGTGCTGGCTTGTGTGTTTGTTGTTGGTTTGTGGAGTGGTGCTAGCGCGCTGAATAATGAAAAATATCAATGTGGTCCACTCCACGATGTGGCTGGGAATTGTGAGCGCTAGGCTTTGTGTTATGTGTTGGCTCATGGAATTTGGTGCTAGTGCGTGCTTGTGTGTTTGTTGTAGGTGCGTGAACAGGTGCTGACTCTCGGTTCTTAAGGCTTGGAGAATGGCCCTCGGCCATTATTATCTCTTTTCATTTCTTTATACTTTTATCAGTGTTGCGTTAGATCTTTATCAAATGGGTTTTGTTTCGCTGCCTCTAAGTTCATAAGCATTTTGAAGATAAAAAAAAATTCGACTGAAGTAGTATTCATCAGTAATATTAGGTCTCAGTAGAAATTTAGAAGTTCAGAGGGTTCAAATGGGATTTCTGCATTGAGCATGAAGCTTCACTGCTGTTTTTTTTTTTGGTATTCTGGCAGGTACTGGCTTCCAATCCAAGGGTAGCTACTTGTTTGGACATTTCCGTATGCAGATAAAGATGGTTCCCGGTGACTCTGCAGGCATTGTGACTGCCTTCTATGTAAGAAATACTATTGGGTTATGTATCCTTGTTAACTTTCTTATTTTCCATATCAGGTGGCATTTACTTTACAGGTTTCCTCTCCCTTCATCCTGTGCATCTGATCCTCAAGAAGTTTTTATTGATTTATACTTTTCCATCTCCTTGATAAAAATAGTGCGTTGGATTTGTTTGAGCAGCTATCCTCCCAAAACGCTGATCACGATGAAATAGACTTTGATTTCTTGGGCAATAGGTCTGGACAGCCCTACATTCTCCAAACTAATGTTTTCAGTGGAGGAAGGGGGACAGAGAGCAATGCATATACCTTTGGTTCGATCCCAAAAATCCTTATCATTCCTACTCTATCCTTTGGAACATGCATCAGATTGTGTAAGTTCACTGAATATCAAGTCTTAACAAGCTATATAGATTTGGAGCTAGTTAATCTACATTCTTAACTGACACTGGATTCATATTTCAAGTTAATTCCTTTTTCAGATGACTCATTCCATTGTTTCGAACGTTTATGGTCAGACTCTGGGCATAGTTCTTTTCAACCTAGCGCTATTTTTCCCTGGATGCCTTAGAAGCATAAAATGTTCCAAAAGTAAGGACTCTCTTTTATTATTAGGTATTTTTTTTTATGCGGTTTGAAATTTTTTTTTTTGTGTGTGTGTAGGGGAGGGTGTATTTGTTACAGAAAGGAGTTGATCCTGCCAGCAATTGGGAAAATGGTATGTGGTTTAAAAATCCCCTGTTGCTCTTTTCTTCTTTTGTTTCAGTTATGAAGAGCCACATCTCCATACTAATTATGTTTATGGTTGTGTATGCAGCTCGCATGGAGCAGGTTGGATATTGGGTAGGTGGGTAGGCCCTCAAGGCTCCAGATTGTGAACTACATGGCTCTGATACCAAATGTAATGGCCCAATTTCAATTAACATTTAAAAATTCTACCTAATGTACAGTAATTTCTACACGGTTTATAAAGAAGAATAATTCCAAATTTTCTTAACACTTACCCATGTAAAATTTATCAATGAATAATAAATCTAATTAAACAATGGATAAATTGGAATTAAATACCTTAACTCTGATGTTGTTATCCACAGCTTGTTGAACCTGATGCTGTCATCCGCAGCTTGCTTCCTTCCTGCTTCTTTAGAACACTACCCAAAACCGACCTCCCTACCGACTAGTTAGCTCCTAGCCCTAGGATATCAATGGATATCCTAGCCCTCCATGCCCAAAACCCCCAGCAACCCTGGTGCACTGCTATAATCCAAACTCTCAAAGTCTCACTCTCCCTGCAATACTCAGAGCTCCCCAAAATCCTTCTCCACTCCCGTAGAATGATCTTTCCCTTCCACTCCTTTCCTTCCTTATCCCTCCTTCACCGACACTCCTGCCCCCATTAACTCCCTACCTAACTCCTTTATTACCCCTTATCCTCCCGCCGTTAATACCCTTATCCCTCCTTTATTACTTATCCTCATGTATTTAATATGTTATCCCTTGTGGGATACGTAACCTAATTTAATATTATATCTTATTATCCACCATTAATTTAATACTTAATTAATTAATTAATTAATTAATAATTAAATTAATCATTAACCATCATGAACAACTATTTAATAATAATCAATTAGAAATGTTATTTTAAGACATAATTATAGTTTAGCTAATATTTTAGGATTATATTATTAAATTAATTATACTTAATAATCAAGGGTCATTACATTGATATCTATTAAGGATTGTTGCCTCATCTCAGTTGGTGCTGAGTGTGTAAGATGAGTCTTGCATTATAGAGCTAGTTCTCTTGTAGATTTGTACTCTATTCAGTTGTTGCTGAAAAACCCCAAGGATTGTAGTCCGTAATAAAAAGAAAATTGTACATACACCTTGTGTTCTTTGTGTTAGGCCCTTCGTTTTTGAGAAATAATTGCTCAAGTTTTGAATAAGTATGACTCACACAAACTTCATCATAGGGTAGAAGGAATAATAACAGAAAGCAGCCACAGATGCTAGCGTAACACCACCGAAACAACAAACAGTTGCAACAGAACAAGAAGGCGAGAAAGACGAATAGGAAAACATAACCTAGCTATATATATGACTGACTATAATTATAAAAGGATGGGTTAAGTTGGATTGATGTTGTTGTTGTCTTTTCAGTTCATTGGTTCACTCATTCATGAGTTGAGTATAGTCGGGTTGGGTCACATCTATCAGAGTCGCCCAAGGTTTTGGGATTAGTTGTTGCTACCTGTTGTAAGTCAAGAAGAGGAGAGTCTGTAATAAATGAGACCTATCAGTTGGGGAATTAGAACTCTGTGGCTGAGGCCTAGAGCCAAGAGTCTATACTAAGTATCTCTATGTAATTCTGAGTCTATAAGGCAAGAAAGATCTCATAGATAATATGACAAAGGAGAACCAAATTTTCAAAATAGGATGTGTCTTGTATGTTTACTTGTGCATTACATTGTTCCTTTATGGTTTATGAGTTCTATTTAATGGTTCTATGCTTAAAGTGATGTTCATAACATAAGTAGATTCAATTCTTGCAGTTAGATTTTCCAGATCTGATGTTTCTCTTGCACAAGAACATGAATGAGTTCTGGATGATCTATGGATTGTGTTTGGTATTTTCCCTACCCTTCCTTATATTTTTGTCTCAGTAACACTTTGGGTGAGACTTCTTCTCTTTAGAGGAGATGAAAATTCCAGCGCTCTAGAATACATGGTACCTTTTGTTGGTAACCTGAGAAGAACCTTGGTCTGATCGAATCCGTGCCATCAAAATGGTTTCGTTGCCATGAACCGAGTAAAAAGGGAACCTGTAGGAAGAATGCTACCACCAATCCATAGATCTAGCATTGATCAATGGTGGGAAATAAACTGTGATGGATTCACATGGAAAGAAGCAGAACTAAGAAGAAAATTAGTGGGAACTACTAGAGAAGCAATCTTTTACTCAGAAAGATCAAGTGACCAGTACGAGATTTTCTGGGCTAAATTCCTTGAAGAATTTTTTCACTGGATCAAGAGACTCCAAGAAGCTCCAGATTTCCAGGGACAAGTCAAGAATATCTGCACGTGGGACACTGACAATTTAGCATCACTCCACGGGCTGGATTGCCCAGTCACACGAGTTGTGGATTTATGGGTTAGCACTACGATAGAAGGATACATAATTGAATTTGCAGCTGAGAACCACAAGTCTTTCTTGTAAGAAGAGGAAATTTTCAAGAAAGTCGCAAGGGGAACACTATTAAGAGAGATCCCCCAGTGGATTAATATTTTTTAGGTGGAGGAAGGGATGTTGATTACATCCCTGACCGAGATGGTAGCATAAACACCCTCACTTAGGGTAGGGCGAGATGGGGTGAAAGTCATGGAATGAGAAAGGGGAAGGTTTATTTGACAAATGGGGGGGGACCAACAAGGAAGGGATTCGATAGACGAGGGAGCCTTGAAGAGAGATGACATATTTGAAAAATGGTGGCGTGGAAAGATCAAGAAAGCTGCAAGATAGTCTAAAACGCTAAGGAAAGAAGGAGGATCAAGAAAAATAGAGGAAATAAAAATGGAAGAACTGCAGAGGATGAAAAGATAGGAATGACTTGCTAGTCAAAGATTGAATGAGAGAGAAGCAAGGAGAGAAAGAAGTCCCTAGGAGGTAGGAAAATAAGGAGGAAGCGCGGATGTAAGAGAAGAGGAATTCGACATGAATCTTGGAGGAGAAAGAGAAGATTCAGCCCCGATGATAGGAGAAATCAGGAATCTGGTCAAAGAGATCACCCTAGTGGAAGCTAACGAGACCCCCCAGTTCAAAGAAAACTACCCCAAAGCTAGTGGTGACAACCCCGAATCACCCATACCCCAAGTGCCTTATATACAAGAAGTAAGTTCAACACTACCTTCTCGTGCAAGTTCTGTTCTAGTACAATTAGTTAATTAGTCACAACCAGGAAGTGCGAGTACATGGAGGATATTTGGATCCCCTGGTAGATTGAAATAAGGACCATTAGGGTTCATATTGATATGAACAATAGGATCAACAATGGCCAACCATACGAGAGGTTCAATCGTGAGATACCCAGAATTCTTGGGTAAGCGAGACGAAGACGTTGAACAACACTAGTTCTTGTGTGAAGCAATATGGAGATCTAGAGGGACTCCATATGAAAATAAGTTCGTCAAGTTCCAGACTACCTTGAGAGGCCACGCTCTCAAGTGGTACATGAATATCATCGAACCAGGAGTGCCAGGAACGCAAGGTCAAGCATTCACACTCAACCAAGTACGAACAAGGTTCATAGTAGAATTCAAACTACCTTAGTCAGAACAACAAGCCCTACTTGAGTTGTGTGAGATCTAGTAGAGGGAAGGTGAATCAACCTAGGAGTATATCCAGAAGTTTAAAGATGCCATAGGGAGGTTGGCACATCTAATCCATGAAGAACATCAAATGGAGTGGTACATTCAGGAACTACCTATGAATCAGATTCCGCTAACACAATAGTGTATAGCCACATTAGTAGATGCCTTGGAGAAATAAATGAAGATCAAAGCCATGGTGAGATACCCTAGGAACCTAACAGTAATCCAACCCCCAGTAGATGTGAATTTAGTGCAACTACAAGGGAAGATATCAACACTTATAGAAAATATTCAAGAGATGATGATACCTAGACCAGGACGAACACAAGTTTGGTGCACAGGATGTTATACAGAAGGACATTTGGTGAACAAATGTCCATGAATAAGGGGGTTGGGACCTCCTCAGAATTTGACTATAACCCCACTAGGACCCATAGGAGGAGTTGTGCAAGTATCGATGAACTCACCATTCCATCATCCCACCCCATATCATGCTTTCCCAGGAGGCCAAGCAACACCAACAATGGATTATTGTGAGATCTAATGAATCCTTGGGCATGGATCGAGACAATGCCCCATCATGCAGAAATATTTGATAGTACCAAACATAGTACACTGCAAGTTCTATGCATCCACCACACATACTACCAATCAATGTAGAGTGTTGGATGCTCTTGCAGACATGCTAGATCAAACAACATTCAGGGTGAATGAAAACCCGCAAGGACCAGGAAGAGCTCAAGGAGGTGGAGCTGCAGGAGACTTCAGAGGAGGGAGAGTTGGAGGAAGAGGACCGAGCATATGTTACAACTGTGATGAATAGGGTCACTTGGCTAGATATTTCCCTCATCCAATATGACCATGGTGCTCTCATTGTATATCCAATGAACACGCAACCGAAGAACTCCTAGAGATAATGGAAAAGTGGGAGGATAGAGCACGACAAAGAGGAAATAACCTCATCAGTTCAGATATCAAGAGAATTTCTAAGGGACAATTGCCAAAACTTAACATTGTCATTCGAGGAGGAGCATAGACAGGAATTGATGTTGATACTCTACCTCAGATTCAGAAAGAAACACCTAAAGAAGACATGTATGACCCCATAAAACAAAAACTATTCTTTAAAGATGCCATAGAAGTATTCTAGAATATTGATAATCATAAATTGCAAGAGAACCCCCCTTATCCGGTTGTATACCCTAAAGTGGCACAAGCCCCTGCATCACCCCCTACACCAAGAAACCCTGTAGGCATACCAAGACAACCTGAGAAACCTCAAAACAAAGTTGACCTCTGGTTTCAATTATTCTCTGACATTCTGGGGAATGATCAACTGACAGAGAATTTGCGCAATGCATTGTAGCTAGTCCTAGGGAATGAAGAAACCTCAGAAGCAAGGATTCGAGTTAACCTTCCTGAGAATAGTACTTAGATAGTTCAATGATGAAAAATAAGAAATTGAAAATAATTCTGAATGGTAGCCTAGTTAGATGACTTCAAAATTAAAGACGTCATGTTGGACCTAGGGTCAGATGTGAACATTCTGCCCAAGAAGACCTGGGAAGCCTTAGGAAAACCAAGACTGACATATTCCCCAATTCATTTAAGAATGGAAAATAAATATTGTATCTTTCCCATAGGAAGATTGGAGAATGTGGAAATTGATGTAGCAGGAGTAAAAATAGTGGCTAACCTTGAAGTCATTGAGATCATGGGAGATAAGGACCCCTACCCTGCACTACTTAGCTTCGATTGGGCCTACGACAATTATGAAGAAATTGATCTAAAGAAAGATACCATGACTTTTGAAGCTGAGGGAATCAAGGTAGTTCAACCTTTGGATCCATACGTAGGACCCAGGTATACAGAACCAATAGACAATAATATGAAGGAGAAGAACTAGACTAGCTAAACATTGTAACGACTGGGATAAGAAATGATTATATAAACCCCACTATGGATGGATCAGTAAGATAGAAAAGTATCCAGTCAGCAGACGAAGATTTAGAACTGGCTTTTGATAGTTGGCAACAAGGTTTACATGAAAGATTCTCAAGAAGTTGCACAACTATCAGAATGACCAGATGGGTTGGGACCGAAGTCAGAGAACACCCAATATACGATGGCACCTCAGATCTAGGCAAATTTTTGCAGAATGTGGAAGAAATTGTGGGAGAATATCAAAGAATCTTGGTACTAGATATATATTTTTAGAACACCTCCGCCAGATGGTGGGCTACTCATGAATCTCCACTTAGAACCTGGGATGAGGTAAAGAAAGCCCTCATGTACATGTTCTAGAATAGGGAGCAGTTAGAATCAAGGATGCAGATGGATCTCCACGTTGCACAACTCTTCAACGGAGAATCGGACCCTAGGATACATATTCAACAGTGTGTGGCACAGTGGTAGGCCATGAAGATACCCTCTCACTCCTGGGTTCAGGTATTCCCCCATTCTCTAGGCCCAATTGTGAAATATTGGTTTATACATGAGGAAACCAGACAACAGAACTATGATTGGAAGACACTGGAAGCTCAATTTTGTAAAGACTTCTCATTTACAAGTGTTAGAAAAACAGGACCGCAGAGCAATAAAATAAAACAAATGCAGAAACAAAAACACAGAAGACACACAATACAAGAGAGACACAGATTTACGTGGTTCACCCAGTGTGGGCTACGTCCACCATAGAAATTGTCAGGTCCTTCCTTTATTATTATCCAACAAATGAAGGGATACAACCTACAGCAAAACCCGTTGTAACTTCCTCTTCTTTCTCTCACAGTCTCCTCTCTAAGAATACAATATTCACTCTCATACATAGCCGCAATACATTTCCCTCGTAAAAGAGGGTTGCCTTCTAGGGAAAAAAACCCTAACATAATCTCTACCGTTAGATCTGCGACCTTATAATGAACGGTCCAGATTTACAATGAAATTACAATATACTTTTATAAGGCAATTTTTGCTTCGAGGGCTTCGCCCCCGAACCCCCGCTTGCCCCCGGACCCCGCAGAGGGGGTACCCCCCCTCTGCACTCCCTCGCCTGGAAGAGTGTACATACTTCTAGGGTGTAAATACTTCATGGGGTATAGACACGGCTGAAAGCAAAGGACCTCTGTATCAGGAAGATAATCAGGCTCCACAACCAACAATCTCCCACTTGGAGACTGATCTCAACAACTCCACTGCTGCTGTATATGCTGGACTTTAAACC
>WSFP011578877.1:0-10551 GCA_009831015.1 Picea engelmannii | reverse complement strand
GAGTGACCAACAGGGCCTAAGAGTTTAGGAAAGGGATAAGCTAAGGGGACTTAAGCCAATGGAATATTATATTAATATTCCTTAAAACTAAAGTTATGGATATGAATATATCCTAAGTTTCTAAAGTGGGGACAAGGGGGTTCCTTGAGTGCCATGTGTCATGAAGGGAACATGCATATATATTTGAGGGATTTAGTACTTTTCCCCATCATTCATTCATTCATCATTCTTACCATTCACTCATCCATGCTACCAATTGTACCTTTATCTATACCTGGTAATTTTGGAGTTGAAGAAGCGGGTTGTCAAGCTCATACGTTGAAGAGGCGGGTTGTTAGGAATGTATGTCGAAGAGGTGGGTTGTCAGGACTGTATGTTGAAGAGGAAGGTTTTCATTCCCGTGAGTAGTTTATTTGGGTGAGAAACTATTGGGAATTGTTCCCTAGTGCACTGGGAAATAGCTACAGGGCTCTAAGATTTCTTGTCTATCCTGTTGTTGAAGCCATGGAAGGGAAGTGGGCTAGCCGAGAGACTGTTGAGTAGAGAAGGGGCACACTTCCTAGGGTGGGACAGACATGTGGGGAATGAGAGACTGTAGGATAGTTGCAGCAGTTGGGCACCTTGGATGGAGAAATTTTGTAGATTATCATACCTTAGATGGGATTAGGATTCCCTTTGCCCTGGTATAGTTTATCCCCGACTCAGGGGTGACCCACTCTTGAGAGTTATGAGCAATGTGGTCTATGGATGGGAGGAACGTCAAAGGTATGCATGCATTTGGTGTTTATTTCATGAGATAAGTGTCTATCATTTGCTTATTTAAATTATTGTGTGTGTAATTATGAGTTTTTGTTATGGAATCTTTGTTATTAATTCTATGTATGAATTGGTGTTGTTGTATGCTGCTATTATTCCACATAACTCTGTTCAAATGTAGAATATCTATTTAAATAAATGGCATAATATTTATTGAGTTTTGGATAATGGGGACATTATAGAGCATATATGTAAATTTAATTGGTATCAGAATTTGGAATTTGGATGTGCAATTTCCCATTAGGGGTTGGGGATGTTAGTGGTATTAGAGCCTAGTTTTCAATAGTGAGCCTATATGGGCCAATTAAAAGAGTGCAGCACTGAAATTTACAGAGTTGCAAGCAAATTGTTTGACAAAATTTTAGGAAGAGTACATCTGCAAAATGTTCAACACAATTATTGTAGTAAAATTGGAGGAGATTCCATGGGTTTTGGCAAAATCGAGCCCGGGAATTAAAAGCCCTAATTTAAATCTTGTATTGGGAAAATTTGGGAAAATTTGGGCATGTAATTGGCCGAATTTTGAATTTATAATGCCACAATGGAAAAAGTTGTAAAAATTTCCCAGTTCATGAATAAATTGGAGTGGGATGAGATAGATGTTGTTGAAACGACCAAGAAAATTATGAGATAGATTTTCATATTTTGGGAACAAGTTGAATTTCCATATGAAACAAATTTGAATTTTTAAATGATTTTTTTATAATATTGTCTCATAGTGATTGTATGTGTATGATACATACAAGATAATATTTATTGAAGCTGGAATGCTAAGGAAGAACAACTAATGATGGAGACACTGGAGCCCTATACATGTAGAACCTTAGTGGGTTTTGCTAACAAGCTAGCGCTCTCCTTGTGTGTGAAAGCTTTTGCAAGATGAATCATTGAAGGGATGTGCACCAGTGAAAAGATGCTTGAGCCTGGAAGGGTGAGTGCAGAGAGAAAGAGGCAGCTCAAGAATGCTATAATGGGTTGATTTCTTGCCTAAGGAAGATTTGTGGAATAGAGAAAATAACTTTCAACTAAAGTATGAATACATGAATATGGTGCTTGAAAAGAAGAACACCTGAAGGATAACAAGCTTCAATAGAAAATGAATGGAGATTTTCGAAGAATTTTGAATGTACATGTCTATAATGCACTGAGGACAATGCATAATTAAGGGGGAGGGGATTGTAATACCCTAGGTTAATCCCTAGTGTAATTATACATATGTTTTATAGGCTAGTGAGCCAGGATATTATAGGCCAGAGTGCCTATGTGATTATTAGGTTGGAGATCTTGGATTGCTAAAAGGCCAGCATGCCTATATTGAAAATTGTAAATCATACTCATATTATTAATAAAGTACATCATTGCTACAGACTGACCAAACAAAAGAGATGGGGGGGATAAACTCCAATAGAAAGGGAATGGGGGCTAAGAGTATAGGAAAGGGTCAAGCTAAGGGGGCTTAAGCTTATGGAATATTATATTAATATTCATTAAAGCTAAATTTATGGATATGAACATATCCTAAGTTTCTAAAGTGGGGAAAAGGGGGTTCCTTGAGTGTCATGTGTCATAAAGGGCGCATCCATATATATTTGGGGGATTTAGTACTTTTCCACATCATTCATTCATTCATCATTCTTACCATTCACTCATCCATACTACCAATCGTACATGTACCTGTACCTAGTAATTTTGGAGCTGAAGAAGCGGGTTGTCAGGGTTGTATGTCGAAGAGGTTGGTTGTCGGGCCTGTATGTTGAAGAGGGAGGTTGTCAGGCCCATGAGTAGTTTCTCTAGGTGAGAAACTGTTGGGAATTGTTCCCTGGTGCACTGGAAAATAGCTATAGGGCTCTGAGAATTCCTGACCGGCATGTTGTTGAAACCCTGGAAGGGAAGTGGGGCAGCCAAGGGACTGTTGAGTAGATAAGGGGCACACTTCCTGGGGTGGGACAAGCATGTGGGGAATGATAGACTATAGGATAGTTGTAGCAGTTGGGCACCTTGAATAGAGAAATTCTGCAAATTATCAGACCTTAGATGGGCTTAGGATTCCCTTTGCTCTGGTAGAGTTTATCCCCAGGTTGGGGTGACCCACTCCTGAGAGTTATGAGCAGTGTGGTCTATGGCTGGGAGGAACATGGAAGGTATGCATGCACTTGGTGTTTATTTCATGAGATAAGTGTCTATCATGTGCTTATTTCAATTATTGTGTGTGTAATTATGAGTTTCTATTATGGAATCTTTGTTATTAATTCTATGTATAAATTGTTGTTGTTGTATGCTATTGTTATTCCGCATAACTTTGTTCATATGTAGAGTATATATTTAATTAAATGGTATCAGAGAATATTTGTTGAGTTTCAGGTAATGGGAACATTACAGAGCATATCAGTAAATTTAATTGGTATCAGAATTCAGAATTTGGATGTGGAAATGCCTAGCAATGGCTGGGGATATTACAAAGTTGTATTAGAGCCCAGTTTTCAACATTGAGCCTGTATGGGCCAATTCACAGAGTGTAGAGCTGAGATTTGCAGAGTTGCAAGCAAACTATTTGACAGAATGTCAAGAAGAGTACGTCTGCAAAATGTTCGACAAAATTATTGTAGTAAAATTGGAGGATACTTATGGGTTTTGGGAGAATCGAACCTAGGAATTAAAATCCCTAATTTAAATCTTGTATTGGGCAAATTTGGGCCTGTAATTGGCCGAATTTCGAATTTACAATGAAACAATGGCAAAAACTGTAAAAATTTCCCAATTCATGAATAAATTGGAGTGGGATTCATACCCAGGAATGTCAACCAGCGGTGCCCAAAAGAAATTTGTTGTTGCAGACGTTCAATTGGCATTTATTTGGATGAAATTGGTTGAAATTATACATTTGCAGAGTGGGTGAAATTGGATGAAATTGGGCAAAAGCCCCAATTTCCTCTAATTAAATAATGGTAAATTCAAAGTGAAAGAGTCAAATTTTAAAAAAAGTGGACCAATTTATATGTACAGGACTCGAATAGGCCGTATTAAGATTTATTACAAAGTTTCTATGGCGGCCCCAAAAATAGTTTCAGAATTGAGCAATTTTGGGCACTTCGGAAAAATATGAAATTTAGAAAAAATGGAAAATTTTGGGTATTTTTTTCCGTACGTTGTCGTCAGCATGACGTGGGGGGAACGTGTTAGCTAACGTGGTGGGCCAGTGACATGTACTACCATGGTGGCAGGTACATGGTGGTATTGGAAAGTGTTGATGATTACAACTACGTGAAACATTCTCAAGGACAAAAACCTGAGAGAGAGAGCCCCTAAGAGGGATGTGTGGTTCCTATCTGAGACAGAGCTCGAATGTAGAGATGGCCTCCTCCTTATAGAGAGTTGAGAATAACTCCAGATGATTCTCCTGTGTAACACAGTGAGAAAGGATATATGTTGAGTTGGACGTGCATGTGGCTAAGCACAAGGTGAATGTGTGAATTCCTATAGAGTTGGGTGCATCACCATGAGACAGAGATGAAGATGATGTATTAGCCTCCTCTGAGCAGAGAGTTGATATGATGAAATCTAGATGACTCTCATGTGTAATGCAGTGGGAAAGAAGATCTGTTGAGTGGACGTGCCTATGGATGAGCACAGGTGAACGTAATCCTAGTGGTTGAGCACTAGTGAGTGTGGTTCTCCTATGAGACTCAATGAGATAGATATATGGACATCCTTGTGGATGTGCCCCTGGTGGGTGTATGAGATCCCTTGTTATATTGTTCAAGAATCAGACCTTCCTGTAACCCTAATTGTAATGTAAAGGGTACATGTCGGACCCACCTGAATGTAATTGATAATTAATGTAAAAGATAATTAATCTAGTTATTATTAATTATATTATGAGTTAGAGAGGTCAGCCCTATTGTGCCAATAGACACTTTTGTTGATAGGTCAAGTCTATTATAAGTAAAGGTAGATTCCCCATTGATGAATCATATCTTTTGTGTGAGTTTGGAAATTTCAGCAAGTACATCTTTTTGGGAAAAGTTCACACCCCTCTTGGGCACTAGTCTTCTAGGGTTTGCAAGAACCCTCTTCTGTTCTGGGTTTTCTTGGTGGTGAAGCTCTTTCTCTTGAAGAATATAGCGAAGGATTTGGCTGGGTTTTCTTCCCTTGTTGAGAAGGGTTTCCTAGGATACTTCTTGTGTTCTTGTGCATGGTGTTTCTTCTTGTGATCTTGGTTGTTGCATCATAATTGTTTATGGTTTAAGTTAAATGATAAAAAGGAATGAAATTCATGCTTAAACCTTACTTATTGAAAAATCAACAACAAGTGTTAGGTGGAATGAGAATTGGTGCCATGGAGGCGATGTTATCCTACCCAGCGGAACCTTGAGCACATGACATGTGTCAACCCTATGTGGGTTTTGGGGGGAGGGGGTTGAGTGAGTTAGACTAACCTAAGGCAGGGGGGGAAATGCATAGATGTGTGACATGTCATCCTAGCCCTAACCGTGGTTAGGTTTTTCAGCCCCTCCCCACTGTGTTAAAGTTCGGTGGGGCAGGGGGGCCAAAATGCGACGTGGATTGTCGATCCCCACTGGTGCCCATCAAACGATGATCATTAGATTATGTTGAGATGAAAATTAATGAAAACATGGTAAATGGGTGTAGGATGGGACCCACCCATCCCCTCGACCCTATAAAAGATGGCCACATGGCAGCTAGGTTGTGGGACCTGAAAGGTAAAGTGAATATGTCAGGTAATAGAGTAACAGATAGAAGAATAAGGTGGAGGCCAACGAGGTAGGGCCAGAGTGGTGAGGAGCTAACGTGTAATCCTTATAGAGGTGCTAGGTGGAATTGAGTTCCATGTAAGCATCCCAGTCAACTTATGTTAAGCACATTTTAAAAATATTAATGAAAATTACCAGAAAATTTCGGTATTTTCCAGGTGTTGAATTTGCAGGGCATTTTTTAGGCCCTAAATAGTGTTTTTAGCTACCTGAAAATAGTGCACCCATATGGAATATTTTTCACCTTAAATGAAATAGCTTAGTGATAGCTTTCTAGCGATGTATTACACTCGTCAAATGAAGTTGGTATGAGGGGTTACAAGTCAAACAGTGGAGGGTAATTTTAAGACCCAAATAACTTCTTAAGGCCATAATTTCCTGCACATGAATCGTATTGAGGCACAAGATCAGTCTATGGAAATATATTGAGCCATATTACACAATCATGGATCTAAATTATAAATCTGGGAACATAAAAAAGCACAGGAGGGGGTAGAAGGTACCTATAGCATTCAGGGCCAAAAGTACTAATTGGCATGAAACTTCAACAAGATGTATTTAACAGCTTGGAGCTCAGATGAAGATAAAAATTGGCCAGATTGTGAAAATTATGATTATGAAGGAACCCAATTAAGCTCCTTTCAAATTTCCAAAGGAGCGGGTACAAAGATACATAAATACAGTTCAGATTTACACCTTGTTGAGGTGTGAATATAAGGAATTAATGGGTAATATTCAAATGACTATAAATTTCTACTGAAGACTAGAAATTGAGCAAGGAAGCAGTCATTGGAAAGGTCTTGGATAGAGGAGTCCATATATTCACTCAGAAAATTAAATTGTATTGTTAAATCAACAATAAGTAAGAAAGAATAATTCCAATAACCATGAAGGGGGGAAATTGTACATATATTACCAGAATTATAGGCTTGCTTTAACCAAAATATTTAGAATTGTTGTCTTATATAATAAATGTGTTATAATCACATATTGACGTTGATGATAAAACATAGCAAATTTTTCTTTAGAAAGTGGTATCTTCAGGTATGAGGAACATATCAGGTTCGTTTCTTCAAAATGTAGAATGATTGCTTGAGAAGTCTACGAGTTGAAGATGTTTATACTCAGTGAGTAAGATAGAAAAATCCCAATGGGACTATGATCTAGAAAAGACTTCAAGATGACAAATATGCATACCAATTGGGGATGTTGAGTAAGAAAAAGACCATCCATGTTTCATGATAAAGTGGGAGTAATGGGTATGCATGAAGTTTAGACCATGGAAGTGTGGAGAGATGGTTTTCATAATAGGTGAAAAGGTAGAAATTTGGTTAAATATGCACAAAGGTACTCAAGGAAAGATTGTTATGACAAGAATTTATCACAAGATGATCAAAGTTCAAGATTGAAGAGTGTGGAGGTATGATTCTAGGTGCAGTCAGTAAGGATTGAAAATCCACCACAAGAAATCTACTCCTATAAATGAAGGTTCTCAATGGAATTAAGGTGCAAAGAAAATTATTAAAGTGGAAGAAGTAGTAAAATATTATCCACTCTAACACAAGCCAATGTTAAGATAAAAGGGTACATTGTGGGAAGATCTTTCTTATGCATATTGATATATCAAGATGTTATTATTTTGATAAAGAAATACAGAGTGTATACATGGAAATAAGATGTAACATTTCCAAGGACAAATCCTAAAGTTTTGGAGATAACACCTCCATGATTGTTGTCAGAGGAGTCCAGTGGAAGCACGGTTGTATGATCAAGCTTCAGGGTGAAGTAATGTAGGTGGGTGCATACTAAAGAAGTTTCAACAGATGCATAGGAAAAGCATCATGTGCAGATGGGTTTTGGAGGTATACATCCATACTTCTGGGGAAGGCATTACATAAATCTCAGATCATTCCAAAATTTGGATAAAGTTCAAGAGTAACTGAAAGATAGTGGAAAAGGGTACCACTAGGGGAATTCCAAGTTATTTGAGTCTATTGTAGCACTCATAAACTATGACAATAATGAAGAGGGATGTTGAGTACATTCCAAAGGTGTTGAGTGCATTTCCAAGGTACAATGGGATGACAAGTCAAAGATAACCGAGAAAAGGAGTGATTTCCTAAATGGATATTAATGAGGAACCATGAAGAATAAAACACGTGTGTGCTTGGTATAGAATCAAAAAGAGAAGGTACCTAAAAAGAATCCATCTCAAGAGGAAAAGAACCATGGGTGACTTTCCAAGGGTTGGAAGTATCACTGAAAAATTATGATGACAATTAAAAGCAATGTTAATTACTTCCAGTTAATTCTATGCAGCTGGAGAAGAAGACATATGTACATCATTATGGCATGTTGGAAATTGACTATGCAAGTCAAGCTGAAACCCGATGGGTCGGGAAAGGAGAAAGTAATGGTTCAAGCAACTTCAAGAGATGATGTGTACAGTCCAAGAAAGGTTGAATCAATTTAGTCCAGTAAAGAAATTGGTGTTAAATATCCAAAGTTAATCATAGCACATGAATGGAATGTAGTTTAGTCATGTATGAGTTGGATCAGAGAGATCTAGGTAATAGTGGAATGTTGAATATTCAAATCAACCTAGTATTTGGCTAGAAATGTAAAAGTAGCCAAGAGTGATTGGGTTGGAAAAGTACTCAAGACAGAACCAAGCATGTACAATGATTTCAGCAAGAGTACAAAAGGATACAAGAACTCAATAAGGTTGGAGATAGCCAAGAAAAATAAGGAAAAGTGGTAAAAGGAGAAAGATGTTGTTGCGATTACTTAGATATGTTGTAATGAATGCATATATATATATATATATATATATATATATATATATATATATATATAGGTATTTATTTTATTAATTTATGTTGCATAATTCTTGAAGGGAATTTAGGTAAGAATTCCCTCAGCCAGAGTTTATTTTATAAAACTCCATTATTGTATTAGTTGAATGCATTCATGGAAATAAGATACCACTAGGTGTGGTAAAAGTTGGAGGCATGTGGTAATTATACAAGATGTTATCTTTTGAATGCATACAAATGACATAGTAGAATGCCATGATATATTGGTTATGAGCTAATAACCAAAGCAATAAAAGGGTATGACCCTATTATAGGAACAAATGCCAACAAGCTAGTCATGTATGAGACCATGGCATGGTTGGTTATGGAAAGGCTATGTGCCACACAAATATCCACAGAACTTCTTACTACTAAATAATGTTTGGACTGCAACCCTTTTTCTAACACTGATGAACACCACATAATTTTATTCTTGGTGTATTGTTCGAGTCGAAAAGGAAGGTATTCGAATAGTTGAGCAAGCAATAGAAGTGTATGGATAATGTGTTGAGGCATTGGCCAGACTTTCCCATTACCAATGGTGAGATACATGACTTAGATATAGATAATTTTGAAGCCAAGACAAGAGTGCATTGAATAGTAGGCATGAATAATCATGAAAGTGTATAAGTGGTAGAGTTACACTTATGCATGATAAAATTGTTATACTTGAATGCATTTGTGGAATGCATTTTTTTGAATGCATGTATATATGATATTAATGGGAAATGATTACGCCAACAACTGAAATGATGTAACTATTACTAACTCATGAGGTTGAGAATATTTCAGGAGCTGTTAGATAATGCAACAAGGGAGTTGCAAGTTAAAGTAGTCATAAGAAAGCTTTGTCAAATGAACAAAGTAAAACCTTGGATATTGATAATATATATGCAGAGAATGATAATTTCATTCTATTTAATAAATAGATTGTTAGTTGTGAGTGAATTTTTAAATATAAACAATTCTAAGATCACTTTGTAAACTTTGAAACTATTACAATACAAGTATATGGTATATTTTGCAAGAAGCATTAATAATCTATTGGCCAAATGTAAGATCACAGCATTGTAGGAAAAGTAGTCTCTGGTATGGTGTTGCAAAAGGTCATAATAAAGATTGATGTTTGTTGTTGCAACAACCAAGAAAATTATGAGATAGATTTTCATGTTTTGGGAACAAGTTGAATTTCCTTATGAAACAAATTTGAATTTTTAAATGAAGTTTTTATAATATTGTCTCATAATGATTGTATGTGTATGATACAGACAAGATAATATTTATTGAAGTTGGCATGCTAAGGAAGAACAACTATTGATGGAGACATTGGAGACTTATACATGTAGAATCTTGGTGGGTTCTGGTAACGAGCTAGTGCCTCCTTGTGTGTGAAAGCCTTCGCAAGATGGATCGTTGAAGGATTGTGCACTAGTGAAAGGATACATGAGCCTGAAAGGGTGAGTGTAGCAAGAAAGAGGTAGCTCAAGAATGCTACAATGGGTTGATTTCTTGCCTAAGGCAGCTTTGTGGAATAGAGCAATGGACTTTCAACTAAAGTATGAAGACATGAATCTGGTGCTTGAAAAGAAGAACACCAGACAGATAATAAGATTCAATAGAAAATGCATGGATATTTTTGAAGAATTTTGAATGTACGTGTCTATAATGCACTAAGGACAATGCATAAATAACGGGGAGGGGAAGGTAATACCCCAGGTTAATCCCCAGTGTAATTGTACATATGTTTTATAGGCTGGTGAGCCTGGATATTATAGGCTAGAGTGTTTGTGTTATTATTAGGCTGGAGATCTTGGATTGCTAAAAGGTTAGCATGCTTATATTGTAAAAATTAAATCATACTCATATTATTAATAAAGTACATCATTGTTGCATACTAACCAAACAAAAGAGATGGGGGGCTAAACTCCACTAGAAATGGAGCTAAGAGTCTAGGAAAGGGCTAAGCTAAGGGGGCTTAAGCCAATGGAATATTATATTAATATTCCTTAAAGCTAAAGTTATGGATATGAATAAGTCATAAGTTTCTAAAGTGGGGAGAAGGGGGTTCCTTGAGTTTCATGTGTCATAAAGGGCACATGCATATATAT
>WSFP011578874.1:0-10551 GCA_009831015.1 Picea engelmannii | reverse complement strand
AGATTTCATCACGGGATTTCCTAGAATAGGCAAGTAGCATGATTCAATCATGGTGGTCGTGGACAAGTGTTGACACAGGGGAAAACCCAGGGTTAAGTTCTAATAATGCACCAACAATCCATAACTACTGGTTATTTTAGAAACACCTGCAAAGAAAATGCAGTCTCACCTGAAGTAGTTATAGGGGGTTGTAGGACACAGGTGTCTACAACCAGAGGAAATGCAAAGTGGGTCCAAGGTAGCACTCTCACATAGATATAGCTATTCTTTATCTTTCTTAAGCCTACTACACACAATATATCTCATATCATACACTATAATTCATTTAACAGTATATCAAAGATGAGAAGAACACAACATCAATCACACACAACAACAAGATATATGTGATTCACCCTCTCTCTAGGGCTACGTCGATAGAACTACAGTTATAATATATTAGATGAAATCATATAGTTCTATCTGCACTTAGCTTGCAGATCTCTCTCTTTATTTTTCTTCTCCTCTCTCCCCTCCCTATGCACCCAGCTGCAGGGTTGATCTTCTCACCCAGCTGAAGATCTTACAATACGAGAATTTTCTCTCTCACACAACACTTCTCTCTCAACAATAGAAAAAATTGCTCATCATAACCTATTTGAACCCTTCACAGGTTCTCGTGACCTTTATTTATACATTACAATGACTCTCGAACAACCTTAGGCCGAAACCTAGGTGTCAAAACCCTAAATACCAAAATCCTAGGTGTCTAAAACCCTAGGTCAACTTGACCCGCAATTTCAGGGCTTTGTTAGCCTGTCTTTCCTTCTTTCTTGCGAGATGCTCCAAAGCATCCATTGGTGGATTTTTTCTCTTGTTGAGTCATCCACGATCCAACTTCCTTGATGATCTGTCTTCCTCAATCTCCCCATCTAATGAATTTATTTCTCTTACTTCACTCTCTATTTTCCGATCTTTTGGCCACTTCAACCCAATCTCAGTCAACTTGTATTCTGCACAGTTTTCACTTCATGTTTCTTTCCTTAGTATTTACAACCTTCCATAACCAAGGGCCAACATGCCGCCAAAACTCACATGTGACTCATCCCGAGACAATTCATTTCTGAACCTTCTTCTTTACTTCGACTTCAGACTATGCAGTGTAGCCTGTGCTTTCTGCTCTATTCCTCCACCTTGTGTGTAGACTATCTTTTCTGTGTATGGTACCCAGTTTCAAATGGACCTAGTACCTAGACCCTTTTTCTCATGCTTCTACTGGTAGCTATGAGGAAACAGGTTTTCGTAGTACAATTTCAACTGGATCCCATTCACCAATCTTTCCTTTCATTCCCCACTGAAAGTGTTCAGCTGCACAGCTCCTCCTTTTATGACATGATCAACCTCATATGGCCCAATCCAATGTGTTTTGAACTTCCATGGATGATTCATGAAATTATTGCCATATACCAATACTAGATCTCCTTTATTAAATGATTTCTTCTTGATGTGCCTATCATGATAGGCCTTTGTTGTGGAAAGCATCAACGTAATAATTGATGAAACAAGTAGACAAGCAATAAAGCAAGAAGAAAATGAATCAATGGAACAAATTTACAAAGAAGAAATAGAAGATGAAAAAGAAGTAGAAGGGGAGGATGAAGAGGATCTAATAGAAGTAGAAGAGAAAGTTCAACAAGTGCCTCCAAAGACACCTAGAAGACGAGTACATAAGAATATTCCTTCATATCAGATTATCTAAAATGAAGATGTAGGAGTTGAGACTAAAAGAAGAATCTATTCACCAGAGAAAATGCACCTAACACTCTCATCTACGATTGAACCAACCTGTGCCTATCATTATCAGTGAAAATATTGAAGTGGCCTCACAACAAGTAGTGAAAACACTTCTGCAGCATGTACATCATGGATAAACCTTCTCTCTTAGTGGTGGTGTAATTTATCTCAGTTGTTGAGAGCTTCATGCTAGCAAAGGATAATAGGTGGTCAATATCTCTTGCTCCTGGTTGTGTTAACACTGCTCCTAATGCAATATAATATGCATCGACATGCACATGAAATTCCTTGCTCCAAATTGGGAAAACCAGAATAGGCGCAGTAACCATTTTTTGTTTCAGTGTGTCGAAGCTTTGTTAACATTATTTTGTCCATTGAAACTGAAAATATTTCTTCAAAATATTCTCCATAGGTGCTTTAATCTATGCATATCCCTTAATTAACTTAATGTAGTATCTAGTATGTCCCATCATAGTGCGCAACTGTCTAACTGAAGTAGGAGGGGGTAGATCAACAATAATGTCAATCTTGGACAGATCTACCAATAACCCCTACTCACACACAATATGGCCCAACAACACTCCAAAGGGTGAAAAGAAGATGCACTTCTTCAGATTTAGGTCAATCTAACATTATCTTCACTTATCCAACATTAGTCTTAAACATTCAATATGATTTTGTAATAAGCTAAAAACAGTCCAATCATCAAAATAGGCTTCCAAAAATTTATGTAAAAACTCCTTGAATGCTTCGACCACCACCCTGGAAAATATGGTTGGTGCATTCTTCAATCTGAAAGGCATCACTGTGTACTGGTAGGAACCCCATTTTTATGCAAATGTGGTATTATGGAAATCTTCCTTGGCAATATTGATCTGGTGATAACTTGAAAATCCATTTGTAAAGGAATATACCTCCTATCCTCCTACATTATCTAACACTTCGTCTGTAAACGGTGTAGGGAATGGGTCATGCAAACATACATCATTCATATTTTTGAGATCTAGATAGATCCTGATCTCTCATGTCTTCTTATCTTGTACCACCATAGGACTAATCCATTCTAACTCCTCCATAGGTTCTATGATTCCTGCTTCCAGCATTCAGTCTATTTCAATCTTAACTTTTTCTTTATATTTGGGATTCAATCTGTAGGGTCTCTGTTTAACTGGCCTCACATCTGGTTTCAAGGGGATCTTCATCTCTCCCATGGGCCCTTTTGTGCCCTTCATATCAGTGAAATTGGTTGGGAACAAGTCCTGATATTCATGTAATAATTATGTGATCTTATCAATGGTGGCATCATCCTAGTAATCCCCAACATTAGCAAGATTAGGTGCTTTCTTTGTTCTAATATTAAATTTATTGATTTTGATCGGCTATCTAATGAAAGGTAGTTCAACTCCTGGTCCTTCTACATCTCTGTGTCCTTCCATTTCTGCGATGTTCACATTCCTAGGATCATCGTCTTCATTGGCATTGATATTGTAACATCCTTGCAATTTCTGAAGAGGTGCAGTCCATTCATCCTCTTCTTCCTCCACAGGGAGGCTAGGTGCCTCCTCAAAGACTTTATGTCTAATAACTTGTAGTGCTTGATCTACTGAAGGGTACTGGATTTCAAATGAAAATGTAGCTATAAAGTTTTGAGTGATACCATACCAATATGAAGTGGTGAGGCATAGTTATTCTTGAAGATACCAATTGATAGGCGTTGTGTCCAATGTGTTGATGAAATTATGCACCCATTGTTCTTGAGGAATACTTCTCCAGGCCTCCTCACAACCTCACACATGGTCCTTTGAACAACTTTAACCTATGTATCGAACTTCACACCCTTCGACTTGTTCTAAAAAATGCGATGTCATCAAAGTGTGACATTGCATCTAGTACATGATGTTCCTTTTATGTGTCCCCCACCATATTGCTGGAGTATCTTTCAAAGCCTCATCTAGTTCCAACAATCTCTGTTGTACTGGTACAATTTCTTCAAATTACAGTAAGAAAATTTCTAAGTGACTCAAACCATCAAAGTTGGGCAAGTTACTTACCATTGTGTCGATCCAACGAACTTCCTTAGTCAATTTGGCACATCTCCATGCATAAACTTCATACATTTTTTTCTTCCAGTTCTCCAGTGCTTCTTCTGAGTTCAATGAGCATACACTGTCACTTCGCTAGCATAAATTCCCATCTTCTCTAGGATTAATGTTGTCCTCATGTCTTCTTGTCAATTTATATATATTCTCTAGATCATATGCACGGTCTTCTTATCTGATGGGTTTTGTTTATCTTTGACCTTCATAAGGATCCATAGGTGCAATGAACCTAAGGCCATCACCTTCAAATGTCATTCTTCTTTTCTTTAAGTCAACAACAGTGGAATTGTTGAAAGCCCAATCAATTCTTAACAACGCAGGATAAGGACAACTATCATCAACTATCTCAATCACCTCGAAGTCCAAAAATGTTCTTACACCATTAATGTCCACAGGGACATATTCCAGCCTACCAAAGGGGTTTACTGCCTATTGATTAGCCATCCTAAGCCTAATAGGGAAATAGATCAACTTAGGTTTTCCCATTAGTGCCCAGGTCTGCTTCGTCATAGCATTGACCTCTGACCCTAAGTCGAGGACCACATAATGTTTATCATAATATCCAATTTGATTATTAAGGTGTAGTTCCTTATTTGTCCTTCTCTTTTTGGATAATTGATGTACTACTTTATTCAGTAGAGGATCTACCCTTCCTATCTCATACTGTCTGATCAAATTTTGTAGTTCTTATATGGATTTTTCATCCTTAATCAAATTAATGCAAGTACATAAGAATTCCATAAGTCTGCTTACCTCTTTTCCTTCTCTGGGTGAAGAAGACTGATTAAAGGCCAGTGGAATTCCACATTCTCTCACTTTTGGTTGTGCCTTTGATGAAGAATTTTGATCTCTTCCAAACTCTTTTCTTGCCTCTTCAAATGTCTACTTCTCTTTCTTTGGATTACACTCCTGTGTCTTCTCTGCAACTCTTTTGATTCCTGATTCTTTTGTAATCTTCCTTGGAGTCACCCTCTCTTCTCCTATAGCAGCGCCTCCTCTATTGATAATGATGACTCTAGGATCCATTTTTTGATTTTCTTATGAGATTAGTTGTACTTTTTGGTTCCCTCCTCATCTTTCTATAAGTTCGGTTAACAATGATGGACAATATTCTATGACATGTTCAAATGAATTGCAGTAACTGCAAGTGGTACAAGGGTTCTGGTAGTCCCTTTCCAAGTGACGTGGCTATGAGTAGTTATAACAAGTGATATGAACTTGACCTTGACCCATTCCTCCTCCTCATCCTCTTCCTCTGAATCCACCATGAGGGCTGAAGTTTCCTATTCCTGGGGAGTTAAACTGCATAGTATTTCCTTCTTGTTGTACTTCTCCTTGAATTCCATATGTGTCTCTTGATATTTCATGAAAGAGGTCATAATCCCTATAATATTTCTCATCAAGCCCCATATATTTACAGAATGTGCAGTAAAGATTGGTAGGTGTCTGGACATATTTTTGCATGTAATAACATTCTCTAGGCCGATGTCTATTTCTACATACCTCACACCAAGGTAGAGTAACCTGCTTCAAAGGGCTTGGGGCTCCTAAAGCCAAGTACTCATGAAATAGAGGACAATACTCCTTATCATGACCTTCTGATTGTCATCTAATACATCAAATATATTCTCTTTTATCTTTTCCCTTATCCTTCTTCATATCTTAGACCTATAGTGATAAGCTAGTTAGCTAACTCAAAATTTGACTTATACCTGAGATGGACTCTCCCATAGGGGTTGATTCTAGTTTCATAGCGATCTCCAACTCCTCATCTTGTGAAACGATCTTTTGTTGCATCAGAGGGACTCTGATGTGTGGTAAGAAGGCAACAATGAACCATTCTTTATTTTGTTCATCTAGAATCTGAAAAATCAAATGGCCTGTCAAGGTCTTAAACCTTTGATCAAAATCCCAAACAGGTTCAACTACTTTCTTCTTAATTTCATTCAACTCTGTGATGCACTGCAACTTCGACTTGGTTTTCTTGAATTCTGCAATCAATGTTGTCTTGATCTCGTTCAACGGTTTCAACTGAAAAACTCCTTGGACAAATTTCATGTACCAACTCAGTGTGCAATCCCTTAGGGTAGTACTAAACTGATCTCTCTTAACAGATTTGTCGGTGACATTCTTAATACTCCATACAACTTCGCATAAGAAACAATGTTGGTCAGGATCTTGAGATCCATCTCCACTAAAGGTGGGTAACCTCATCTCATCTACCATAGATATTCCTAGGGTTCCTAACTGAGTATGCACTGAACCACTTGTACCAATTCTTTGAGTGCTATGATAACTTAGGTTACTCTGGTTACTTAATGTTGTTAAAATAACAGGTGGTGTAATAACACTTACTTCAACAGTCTGCGTAGTCCCCGAAGTTTATGACTCTTCTTGGTGAGGTTCTTCATTCTTCCCTTCTTATTTCCTAGTGAACTCTAATTGTTCCTTGTTCAGTAGCTCTTCTTCTTCTCCACTGTAGAACCCTTATTCCTGTGTTGGTGATTTGTGATTCTTCTTGAACAAGTTCACTAGAGGAACTTCTATGAAGGTTCTCCCACTGCGCATGTGTCCAACCTCTGTGTCGCTGCCATTGTCTGAATTCTTGAACATTATATTTTTCAATATGACCCACTACTATATCTTCAAGATGTTCATATCATGCAATAGCATCTTGATCTTCAACTTCAAGAAGTGTAAAAAGTTTCCTCTCTATCCCTTAAAGAAATATCTCTCTGCTTGGCTATATGATTCTATTCTATCAATAGCAAAATCAGTGATATACCCTCGAATGGTACTATCAACCAATGATCTACTACTCTTGACATGACGTTATCAACTCTCTTGACCTTCTTGATCAACGCCGACATCCAAACCACAGGTGGTCTGAGTCTGATCTCAAACTGGGTATCTACTAATCTGGATAGCCACTCATATAACTCCTTATGAATTCCTCCAAAGAAAATCTCATGTATATCAGTAAAGATATACCTTCCCAACCAATCCTTTGTACTAATATTAGGGTTCTTATTCTGAGCTTCAATGAAGTCCTTATGTTGTTCTTCTATCCACTTTTGAATCTCTTTATTCGATGGATACCACCTTGACATTCCCTCAAGAAGATACTGGTCCCGACAACATAACCATTTCTTGGCATAGGGGTAGACCTGGGGTTCAGTTCTAACAACACATCAACAAGACCTAACTACTAGACATTTAGGAAACACCTACAAAGTAGATGCAGTCTCACCCGAAGGAGTTATAGGGGTTCCAGGACACAGGTGTCTACAACCAGAGGAAATGCAAAGTGGGTCCAAGGCATCAATCTCACACAGATCTAGCTATTCATTATCTTGATTAATCCTATTGCGCACAATATATCTTAGAAATAACACTATAATTCATTTAACAGTATATTAGAGATCATAAGAACACAACATCAATCACACACAACAACAAGATATACGTGGTTCACCCTCTCCCTAAGGATACATCCACATAACTATGCTTATAATATATTAGATGAAAGAATACAGTTCTATTTTCACTTAGCTTGCAGATCTCTCTCTTTCTTTCTCTTCTCCTTTCTCCCCTCCCTGCACACCTAGCTGTAGGGTTGTTCTTCGCACCCAGCTAGAGATCTTACAATACGATAATGCTCTCTCTCTCACAACACTTCTCTCTCAACAATAGCAATAATCGCTCATCATAACCTAGGCGAACCCTTCCCAGGTTCTCTTGACCTTTATTTATACATTACAATGATTCTCGGACAACCTTAGGCTGAAACCTAGGTGTCAAAACCCTAAATACCAAAACCCTAGGTATCTAAAACCCTAGGTCAACTTGACCCACATTTTCAGGGCTTCACCAGCCTATCTTTCCTTCTTTCTTGCAAGGTGCTCCAAAGCATCCATTGGTGGCTTTTTCCACTTGTTGAGTCATCCACGGTCCATATTTCTTACTGATCTGTCTTCCTTGATCTTCCCATCCAATGACTTGCTTTCTCTTACTTCTCTCCATCTTTTCTGCTCTTTTGGTCACTTCGACGCAATCTCAGTCAACTTGTATTCCACGCAGTTCACACTTTGTGTTTATTTCCTTAATATTCGGAGCCTTCCATAACTAAGGACCAACAACAAGCTTATGAAAGCTTCCTATTTTATTTCGTTAAATACTACTCACAAGGAAACAAAGTTTGTTGATATGTTTATGAGTGAAATAGCACGATTGCACGGAATTCCCAAGACAATTGTGTCTGACAGAGACCCAAATTTATGGAAAGGGTTATTCAAGGGGTTCAAAACGAATCTAAACTTCAATACATCCTATCATCCTGAGTCAGATGGGCAGACAGAGTGGGTGAATCCAGTAATAGAATACATACTGAGGATGTATGTGATGGATAAACCATCAAAATGGGAAGACTACCTACATTTGGTAGAAATCTCCTATAATAATTGGTATCAAGAATCATTTAATATGCACCCTTTTGAGGCACTTTATGGAATAAAGTGAAATACTCTAGTGATATGGGATAATCAAGATGATAAGGCAGTAGTTGGGCCCAATTTTCTCAAGCAAATGGAAAAACAAATGTGATCCGGATTATTTTCGGCATGAAATGAGAGCGGAGATATAATAAAGAAATGCACAGAGATATTGCAGATATTCAATAATATAACAGAAATGTATTAGATATGCAACCATAAATACAGATATACAGTAATACATGATTTCTATTAATCAAAGAAATGTACAGAGACTATAAAAATACAGAGTGAAAGACTCGCTAGAATGGTGGCAGCTTATTTCTGAGAAGAGATGTGACGGCTACTCGTATTCGCAAGAAGATTATTACAATGAGGCTCCAGAGGCCTTTTTACAATAGATGAGAATTCCCGAAGTCATATACATCCAAAAACCTAACCCTAGGAGATGAAGCGCCAAAAGTCATGTGAGCCCCGTTTGGGTAAGTTGGTGCATCAACTTCCCAGGGTCGTAACTTTTGTATACGATCTATGTTTTAGGTGTGTGATAGCTCATTGGAAAGATATCGTCGAGGAGATTCATTTTGGGGGCTCAATCATGCCTTTGGCTATCATTGAGAACCTCGATCTCGAAAAAAACTTCATTTAGGCCCTCAAAATAGCCCCGGAAGTGAAAACCTGCTAAAAATAGTAAATTGCCAAAATGGCCAGAAAACTGTTTTGAGCCATTTGGAAAAGGTGGGTGGCCCCCGATATCCACCTGGATCAAAATGTTAAAAATTAAGAAGAATTTGAGAGCTACCCAAGACAGGCAGAAAAGTTATGCTGATAAAAACAGAACCCACAAAGAGTTTAAGTTTCCTGAAAGTGAAATCCAATAGAAATTCCTTGAAGCTGGGAAACTGCGCCAAGTTGGCAGCTGGATTTTGTGGGCCATTTGAAATCCTAGAAAGGATTGGGATAGTTGCATATATGCTTGCATTACCTGCATCCATGACTGTACATAATGTGTTTCAAGTTTTATTTCTTAAGAAATATATACCTGATGTTAATCATTTAATTGATTGGATTGTAATTCAGGTGGAGCAAGAAGGTGTTCTACAAGTGCATCCTATGCACATATTAGACCAGAAAAGAAAATAGCTCCAGAATCGATCCATAGGGATTGTAAAGGTCTAGTGGACCTGGTACGGTCCTGAGGACATGACTTGGGAACATGAGGATGCTATGCAGGCAGAATACTTGCATCGTTTTTAAGATTTTGAAAATCTTGTTGATTCTATGTAAAAGTTGCACTGAGGATAGTGCAAAAATAAGGGGAGGGGATTGTAATATCCCCAAGGATGAGCCTTTTGTAATCATGTTTGTGAATTGTAAATCACTTTTTGTAGGCTGGTGAGCCAAGTATTGATAAGTTGGTGGGCTTATGTGTTTATTAGTCTAGAGAGGCTAAGTGTTAAAGGCCAGGATCATGTTTTTGTATATGTAATATGCAGGACATTAATAAAGATTAAACATCATTGTGTGTAGACTGACCACGAAGAAAGAGTGATGGGGGACTAAGATTCCATAGGGTGGGTAAGGGAAAATGGGATGAAAGGTTGGAAAGAGCGGATAAGCTTAGGGGATTAAGTCCTTGAGAACAATATTTTATTATTATTCCAAAGCTGTGTGACAAACATGTTTTTATCCTGAGTCCTGGGAGAGGCAACGCATGTAGCTCCAACATGTGAAAAAGGGAACGCATACTTGATGGATGGAATGCAAATTCATGGGAGACATGTGTCAGCCCAAGAACATGCAATTTAACCCAATAATTAAGCCATGATGTGTGTTCATCCTCCATTCTGCCGTCGACTGTCTAAACCATTTGAGTCGAGGTTCGTTCTGCTAGTTTTCCCGATCCTCCATCTGAAACCATGAGACCTATGTAATCAACCTCTTCTTAATTTTCTTGTCACGCATTACTGATAACTAGAACCAAAAGTCGACTAGTGTATTCATGTGAATTCTGTGGCCTCTGTATTCAACCTTTGTAATATTCACGTAGGCATCTGAAACCAAAAATTGTGAGGTCATCCTGTGATGTTTTCCTGAGAAGCCGACACATCCTTAGTCTGTACCCATTTTACCTCTGCATTGGACCTCTTCCTAACCATGCACATATGAGAAACCAGTCAGGAGGGAAA
>WSFP011578873.1:0-10551 GCA_009831015.1 Picea engelmannii | reverse complement strand
ACACTGCAAAGTTGAAGAAACAAAACTCTGTCATATTAAAGTTGGATTTAAAAAAAAGCCTATGACAATGTCAGTTGACAATTCCTCATATTACTTCTTGATCAGATTGGCTTAAATTGGAGTGTTTCACAGTGGATTATGAGTTGTATTACCTATGTAAACACGGTTGTGCTAGTTAATGGTGTTCTAACTGACTTCCTTAAATGTCATCGGGGACTGTATCAAGGTTTCCCACTGTCCTCTTTGCTCTTCTTGATAGTCATCGAAGTTTTTAGCAGATTGTTGCCACAAGCCATGGCCTCCGGAACATTCCAAGGACTTAAAGTTGCAGTAAGTACATTCATCTCACATCTCCTCTTCGTGGATGTCGTACTCATTCTGGGAGTTGGGAAACTTGAGTATTGGTTGACTCTTAAATCCATCCTCTCCAAGTTCTGTGCTGCCACGAGGATGGTTATAAACTGCCATAAATATGTTTTTATTGTATAAAACATCGATCTAAACCTTAAACTCAGTTTGACTTTAGTTTTTAATATTAAGAATGAGAGCCTTGATCAAGGTATTAAATATCTTGGTTTTTTTCTTAAACCAAACAATTACAGAGTGAATGATTGGATGTGGTTACTCAAGAAGATTGAAAAGAGGATCGAGAATTGGACCTTCCGATGGCTCTCTCTCAGAGGTAGACTCACCTTAGCAAATTCTGTTCTTCAAAGCATTCCACTCTATTGACTCAACCTTGTTAAAATCACTACATATGTGATCCACCGAATCCAGCTTTTGCTCACAAATTTCATCTGGAAAGGGGGAAAGAAAGGAACTGGATTTCATCTCACTAAATGGAAAAATATTTCCAGGCCAAAACTATACAGAGGTTGGGGCATAAAACACATATCTTGGTTTGCTCAATCACTAGCTGCAAAATCATGTTGGAGAGGATTATTTGGTACAGGTCTTTGTAATTTCGTCCTCTGTAAAAAATATCTGAAGGGTATAGATATTATTTCCTGGTTGCGCAAAGATGATCACAATACACAAGGCACATCCATCATTTGGAAAAACTTTTTTCTCTCTCTTCCGATCATCAAAAGATGGTTGGCTTGGGAGATCAGATCTGGAAATCGAGTTGTCTTAGGTCGCGACCCCTTTATTGGTTGCAACGACACCTACAAGCTTTCATTTCCTCTTCTACAGGTTTTAAACAATTCAAACATCTACTCTTTAGCACAAGCAATTGTTCCTGTTGATACTGGAGCAATTCAAAATTGGATGGAGTCTAATTAGATCGGTTTTACAGATGAACTCAAAACCGAATGGGATAACTTTGTTTCTATCTTAAGAAGCATCGTCATCCACCTAAAAAATGCAAATGATAAACTTGTCTAGTCCTAAAATAGATCGATAGGTATAGTCACTGCCAAACTAGCTTATCGGTCCATCTTATTTTTTAACAATTTGGAAGAGAGGAAATGGTGGTACAAAGCTATCTGGATTTTGAATATTCCAATCAAAATGATATGCTTTATGTGGATGTGCTTAAAGGACTGCATCCTTACTGGAGTGAATTACCAAAAAAGAGGAGGCATTGGACCCTCGGTCTACAATCTTTGCTTAATGAATGAAGAAAATACTGCACATCTTTTTGTGGATTGTCCAAAAGCACAAAAAAATTGGTCTGAAGTGATAAATTTTTTAAAGATTGATAGTGAATGGATGTGTTCTACTATAGAACAAAATTTGAAACACTGATTCTTTCAATTTCCAAAATTAAGACACATCCCTTTTTTGGTCTTTTGGGGCATTTGGAAATTTAGAAACAAAATACTGTTTGACAATTGGAATAGAATGGATCCTATGATAGTCATCAAAATTATCCTTTCTTTCAAAGAATATTCAGTCAAAGAGGAAGAAGATAAATTGGATTTTATCCTAAATCCAATCTATTTTGATGATAATCCAATTGTTTTTTTTTATGGTGCAGTTGTAGATAATATTTGTGGAATTGGAATATATCTAAAAATCTCTATTGATCACACAATCAAAGCTCATTTTGCTGGAGGCACTGGAAATAATATGAAAGCGGAGCTCATGGGTCTTTGGGGACTCCTGTGACTCTCTTCCTACTTTTCTATAAAAAAACTGATGGTTGCAGGTGACTCTAAGGTCACTATAGATTGGATAAATTTCAAATCCAAGTTGAATTTAATTTATCTCAACAACTGGAAAGACAAGATCAGAAGCTTAAAGAATGGATTTGAAACTATCAATTTTATGCACATTCATAGGCAGTTCAACAAAGTAGCAGTCAACCTATCAAAGAAGGCACTCAAAGACAATACAGGTTGGCTTTTTTATGAAGAAATTGTTGATGGATCTACTGTTAGCACATGAAAAATTTACATTTTCTAATCTGGAACTATACATATGTACCTTTTTTGTTAAATTTTGTATATGTCACTAGTTTGACATTTTATTTCTACTACAATGTATAAATGTGGAAGGAAGGAAAGTGTATAGATCTTTTTTGATCGATACTTTCTAGAAACATATGTAACGAAAAATTTCATTTGATTCTATTAAAATAACAGTGAAACTATTTTTTTCGCGTGAAAAAAAACCAATATGTTTTTATATTTATATTGCTTAAATATTATTTTTGATTAATCCATTAAAAATTAAAATCTTAACCTTACATTAACCTCATACAAACTCACTTTGATATGGTTCATATTTGAATATCATCGTACACATTCACTTTAATATGGTGTGGCATATCTTTTTCCAATTATTATTATTATTATTATTATTTTTTATTTTTTTTCAGATTTCTGTGGTGAGAAGTTTCGAAATTATTTGTCGGATTCGTTTGAAGTTAAAAATCTCAACCTTATATTAACATTGTACAAACTCACTTTAGTATGGTGTAACTTATATGAACCCTACTTTTGAAGATCATTGTAAAAATTCACTTTAATATAGTGTAGCATATTTAAAAAAAAAAAAATCTTGTAATTTCATATATATGTTTGAAAAAGTACACAAGTCGAAGGACAAACCCCTAAATCAAACCCTTAAATCTAGTAGAAAACATTTAAAAAACATACCAATACTTGTGATTATGCGCCTTTTACATTCATCACAAAGTGAGTAAGAGTGCTCTCCTACGAATGACCCTACCAATAAACCCTAGAGATGTCCTATTACAATAGGATCATTTTATCAAAGAAAAACAATAACCCCATTAGGTTCATAGAATAGTAACAAAGCAACTAGGAGTAAATCCCTCCACTTAGATCTTTCTCTTAACATCCCCATAGTTTGAGAATTAGGAGGCGATGATGAAAGATCAAGAGGAATGAATTTTGCCTAGCATACTCTTACATGAGATTATTACTCTATTTAAATGAGAACTGAGAGTTTTGACATCTTTAGGCCATACTTCATTGCCTCTTACAATAATGGAAAGACACAAGCTAGGAAAATAACCTAACTTTAAACTACCCTTCAGCACAGGATGATGTCGAGTGCCTACGCCCATATTTCCATAAAAAACGTCCATGTTAGAATCTCCCTCTAAATTGGGCATCTGCTCTAATCCAAACTTCAAATTTGCAGAATTAGCAAGATTGCCTTCCTCAGAGCCAAGAACCTCATTATGATCAAAAGTATCAGGTTTTTGTTGCACCATCAAATAGTCCAAATGTCCTCCCTTCAGCATCCTCAAAAGTATCGATTCCTCTCCACCTTCGCATAACAATCCCAGAGAAGAGAGGATATCTGAAACTAACTAAGATATCTCTCCAAAAAAAATCCACCAATGAAGAGTCTTTTCCATGAATCAAAATGTCCACTTGAGCATTATGCTTTCTATTAGGTAGTTGGTTCTCTAGGATTTCCTGAATATCTCATGATGGTGGACGATTTGTTGCCTTACATTTCGTAGCCAACTTTGAATCTTTTGGCAAACTGACAACTCCCTTTCAACTCTTGTAGGCAATTTCTCTTTCAGGATAGTCACACAGAATGTGCTCTGTGTGGTGGCAAAATCTGCACTAGAAAGGCAATATTTCATAATCAAGATCTTGGACCCAAACTGATTTTTCACTCTAGGGAAATTTTAATTGGTGGCTCCCCATTCGTGCTCATGAGAAGCAACAGGTGCGGGACCCGTTCCATCTGAAGAGGTTGTGATGCTGCATGTTGAAATGAACCAAGAGTACCACCTATGACTTTAAAAATATTTAGCTTCCACTACTTAAGAGCCAACTATGGGAAACAAACCCACAACAATCGAAGGTCCCTTCTCGTTATAGCATAGTTGAAATGTTTATTCTAGGGAATAAGTACGAGACTAGTTTCCCCATACAACCATGAACCCTGTAAGGCCATTGCCTCTTTTCCCTTTAGATTCTCGAAGAAAAAAGAAAAAAAAAACCATCGCATAAAGGAGAAATTTTAACTTTACCCCGTGCAAATGTCGACTATTCATTTCCTATCCAGTGAAACATATCCAATAATGTGGATTTTTTTCCACTAAAATATCCAACCAAAGCTCTATCTCTCGACTCTGCTACTCCTAAAATGCAATCATAAAGTAAGGAAACCTTTGACTCTCTCCTACCAACCTAAATATTTCTTTTTTACCATAATTATCTACATCACTAAAGTTTTTACACCAAGAATAATGAGGCGCTCTACAACCCAGTATCGGGAGAGATGTTGTCGCGTTAGCGTGAATGTAGATTAGATAACATTACATTAATAATAATAATAAAAAAAATAAAAATAAAGTTGGTTCAATTAAAAAAATTAAATAAATACATATTTACATAATAATATATAAAGTATAATTTACACAATAAGAAATTTGATCCCTCTCAATGTTTAATAAATCCAAGTTTAAAATAAATCTATATTAATTTAAACATTTCTCCTTCCCAACCCCTACAATTCCCTTCCCCTACAATGGTAACACAACTCCTGTTATGAAATAAAATTCTCATGTACTTTCTTTTTAATCATAAAATTTCTTAACAAACAACATTGTAGTTATCAAAACTATTACACACGATGGATTCAATAGAAAGCCATGTGATGCAACATGCATCGCTAGATTTAACATACAAATTTGGCGAGAGCGAAAGTCCTAGTTAAAAATATACATGCAATTTTAGATCCATACACGCGTCAAGGTAAATCTACCAAATGTGCGATTTCTTCTTAAGTGGGCCCTCCATAAACTTAACACGTCATTGGGAAATATAAAACGTGTACATACATAATCACAACTTTGAATGAAATCAAGAAATAATTAAAAGCATAAAGATGCATGGACATAAGTGCATTAAAATTATAGAGGCCTTTGTAGGCATAAATAAGTTCCATCTCATGGGAAACAAGTCCAAGATTTGTGAAACATTCTATTGCATTAACAAATTATTAATAAATTGATAATATATAGTTGGTTATTTATAATTATTGATTTTAAAGATTTGTAAGTTATAATTAGATCAAAAGTGTCACCATAAGCCAAAGAAATTTATTGGGTTAACCAAATTACAGAGTAGTATTGACTCAGTGAATTAGCAACTAGACATTCTTGTTCACAATATTGAGTACTTTTTGTCGACTCCGAGTATATTAGAGTTAATTCATCTTTACTTAATTGTTATTTGTATATGAGATTGGGACAATTAGAGTCTTCCATGGTAGTTGTTATTGAAACTCTCTATGGGATAGAGGCAAGTATCAAGTATCGTTTGTTGCAGTGAATACCATTACACATCTTATTTGCTACCATTCCTTGCAAGAATGGTGAAACCAACAACAATTAACCTTGGTTATGACATACCCTGTAAACCCTATGTGGGTGAACGCATACATCCTTCATGGGAATCCCACTCGAGAGTATCACTCAAGAGTATCACAATGTAATTTAGAAGGAAGTGACTCCCAAATACTTGAACACCCAATAATTCATGGCCTCCCTCTTTTAAGGAGGACACATTTGTTGCTTTGGGTAAAATCCTATTCGTGGAAAGTGTTTCTTCTTCAATAGCAACTATAATATGCTTGGTACTAAAAATGTGCAAACCTCCTTCTAAATTAGCAATTGAAGCATAAGCATAAAAGCATCTTTGTAAATTAGCAACTCAAGTGTGCATAAACTTGTATGCTTCTCTTAAATTAGCAATTGGGGTGTGCATAAGCATGAAAGCTTCTTTCTAAACTCACAACCAAGATGTGCACAAGCATGTAAATCTCCTTATAAATTAGCAACTAGGGTGTGCATGCTAGCATTTATTGTCACTTGTAATTGTTGATTGTCCTTTCCACTTATACTTGTCTCTTATCCTTGCCACTTGTCATTACTATAGATTCCCACCCCTCCCATCTCATTTGTCTCATAGGAAATCATTATGCATTATTTTATTGTTATGCACATGGCCTTTGCCCTTATATTCTAACATTACATTGTAGTCCCTTTATGCTTCCACCACATCATCAAAACAATCACTTTCAAATAATGAGGCCTTCACACTTGGGATCCCAACTATTTGAACACATCACAAAGCATATATTTATATAATGATCACAAATCAATGGGTACTTAACTAATGAGTATTCATTAATCTATTCAAATTGAGCATGCATAGCATACTCATGGCCATTTTATTAAGCTAGGGCCAAAGTTGGGGTATTGCATTCCCCCCCCTTAGAAATAACGTCGTCCTCGACACTACCAACCTTTTAATCTACTTCAACAACACTAAGTATTACATTGATCTATCACTTTACAGTTCGATCACAGGTATTAAGTGCTGACTACACTTCACTTTACTAGGCTCGACCATCGTTAAGGTTATCATCTTGCTAGCCAATCTCCTCCTTGTTGGAGCTAACTATACCAAGAAATGGATTCAATCCTTGCATGGAAACATTGTACAATAAAATTCATAGTCAATAATAATGCCTCAAACAAAAATATCTACATCAAGAGCATTGGATTAACAATCATCTATATTTTAGAAGTAATTTTAGAAGAGCATAAAATAACATATCGCGTGTGTGTGTGTGTGTGTAAAACTAAACCATTCAAAATTCCAATAATGTAGATGTTACCCACATACTTTTTGGGTACCCTTTTGAATTTTTATAGTGTCCCTTGATATACCCAACCTTTTCCCTAGTAGGAACTTGAGAGTCGTATCTATTTTGGGCATCATTGGGTTCCTTCATATCAATCTCTAGAGGATCGAAGTCTTATTAACCTAATTGGCCTCTCATTTTGGCAAGGAAAACCCTTGGTGATTTTTTGTTGAAAACACCTTACTCTTGGGTCCTTGGCCAAATTTTATTAAGGTGCTTTCTTTTTCACTCATTTCCTTGATTTCAAGTGGATACATGTGTGGGTGAACAATTCATGTTGGAGTATTTTTGCATGTGGATTTGAGGCCCTTTTGTGCCTTCTATTTAATCCCTAAATCCATTTGCCCTTCATAATGTTCATGTTATGGTGATGTCACCATTTAGCATGCACCTCTTATCTCTTTGCTCCCATGTGCAAATTATTGGATGAATTTCAAGCATAATTCTCCCACTTCTCTTATTTAATGTGTCTAGATAAAAGGCCTTAAGAGTTGAGAAGCTAAGTGGATGCATGCACATAGATGTTATCGGTAGTATCCCACATTAACAAGTTGTGTGGGGGCATTTACATGGTTACACATGCCATGAATTCACTATATCATGTATCAAGGTCCACATCAACAAAAAGTACCACATAGGTATACATAATGATGTGGTATCAATACAAGTCACATTGTGGGCAATCTTTTGTGTGACCTACTTACATCAAGCCACATGTTAGAGGCTCACTATTAGATGATTTTAAGCATAGGTTAATTCGGGGGGAGAATATGTAAAGGAAATCACACTAAAATCCCCCCCACTACCCAATTGCTTGATTGCCTAGATAAGAACATGAAAATGTCATAAGTGTTGAAAGTCTCCTATAAGAGCATTACAAGGATAACATGTATGGAAAAATCAACAACTATAGTTGTCATAAAGAGGTACAAACCCTACACACATGGCGAGATATGGTTGATCCACATCACAATTGTGCCATTGCATCCAATGCCAACCATGAGGTGCCATGTGGTAGGTGGGGCCCACACATACCACCAAAACTCAAGGCAATTTACTAAAAAATCTAGTTAAGTTGGTTTATGTTAGTTAACTTAAGGGTTGTTGCATCTCAAAATCTGGGAGGCAATAGGTGAGTCTACATTAATTCCACCTACACCTCCTCGTTTCCCAATGTTAATATATTTAAAAGGATGTCACTCAGATCATGTTTTCACTATTAAAATGATGATTCCTCTTATGCTCTTACAATCATGGGATGATATGACCATGCACAATAGATCTCGAGTTATCCATTGAACACCTCAAGTTTGCATGACATTAAGATTAAACTACCAATTAGAATGAGTTGCATGCTACCTATCATGTAGATAACTCTAGCACAATTATAAATATTATAGAGAATAATGCAACTACCTCCATGTCCTTACAAGATTTACCACTAACAAGAGTTTCTTGCTCCACGGGATTGGAGAAGAATTGTGTTGATTAGATGAGGTAATCATGCCCCAACATTCACTTATTTCAAACAATGGATGGCTTTCCAAAAAAGTATTTTGGTTTCTAGCACCCATAAGAGATCTTATCATAGAATGGAAGGGGATTTTCAATGGTGTTGAAGGTGAACTCTCTTGGATTGGGATTCCTATGTATTTGAATGGTAGTCATGTGTCCCTACAAGATTCATTCACTCTCTTCATATGCAATATATATTGTGCTACAAAAATCAAAGGTTGTCCAACATGAGTTTCAAGATTCTGTTCACCATAAATGAAGGAGTTAAGAGATATCTAAAAAGATCTAGGAGATCCATGATCATAGAGCATGTTTAGGGACATGTGTATATTTAATGTGCTTTAATTCTTTAACAATAATTCCATTATAGTGAGTTTTGTTTGGTTCGATTAATAATGAATGTGTCTATAACCACCTTTATATTGACGTGAGCTACTCATATCATTCTTCATTGGGGCATCCCTTAATTTATTATCAATTGTCTCATTATTTCTACACATACACCTCACACTCTAGCATTGTTCATTTATTTTTCAATGCACTGTCACAAATCTATCTTTCAAAAGGTTAAATAAATTCATGATTGAGATCACAATGTTCATATGATATAAATATTGGTCGTGTTTGTTCTCCATTAAAAATCAATGCAATATTTACACCTTTGGTGGATTGCTGTTTTGTTCTAAGTGTTTATAGAGATTAAGCAATGGGTTTCATTGTTTGAAATTGTCATAAATATTTTGGTCACTGAAAGTAGGGATGGTCTTGGCCCTCACTAGTGTTCAAATCTCACAAAAAGTGGTTTGTTTTCCCTTATAAGGGTAGCCAAAGGAAATAGATCCATCATGGTCATTAAGTCAAGGCAAGTGGCTTCACATCCCCTTTGGATAGAAACTGCAAATGGTGTCCCACCTTTGGGTGGTGGCTATAGGTTTTGAATATTATGGGTCTTAGATGATTCATCTAGAAGCATTCTCGACTCCACTAATTATATTGGTTGTGATATCAATGCTCAGGATATAACACTTGGACATGCCTTGTTGTTTACAAATCCCTTTCCCTCATATTTGTATACTGCATTATTGAGAGGGCTTGACCCATGTAGACCATGCCATTGTTAAAACCAAGGAGATTCCCCTCAACAATCTCTTAGTGACATGTTGCAGGGTTTTCTCCCCTTGGTCAAAATCACAAAAAAAAAAGTGGAAAAAATCTCATCAATAAATGTAACATGGAAACCATAATAAAGAGGGAAATGTGTAGTCCAATATATCTTATAGCATGGGTGTGATATTTGACGATTGGTTTTCTGAGCGACTCCATGCTGAAACTATATATTAACTTATGGAAAATCATCCATGTATCCCGAGAGCCTAAACATACCATCACCATTAGTGATTATTAGTTTTAGACCATTTCCTTTCCCGATTATCTTAAATGTATATACAACTTTGAAGAAAGTTCCTAACAAATACTCTAAGTATCATGCGTCGTTTTTGGTGAGAAGATCTAGTTATATTTACCAAGGATGGATGTAAGTTTGTTGAGAGTCATGTTGCTTATGTCCCATGGTATTGTTAACCATGTATCTATCACAAGGAGAATATCAAAACCATGTTTTTTTTCTCATGGCCTCAAAGCATATGCATGCCCATGGAACCTTTCCTATCTAGTCAAAATACTCTCATCTTGGTTTTGTCTATAGATTACACTCCTTTCAAGGTTTACCATATGCACATCTCTATATGGGGTATGTGAATACCTTAGTGAGCATTGTGACTACATGTATTATAATTATATTAAGAGAAGGCATGCACCCAACATTACCTTATAGAACTTCATATCTAAAGAGGCTTTAATTAGTCTAAAGTTCAATGACATTTTTTT
>WSFP011578870.1:0-10552 GCA_009831015.1 Picea engelmannii | reverse complement strand
TGAATGGTATGTTTTTGTGCTCAAGACCATTACCTGTAATACCTCCCTAGCTAGGAGGGAGTGTTGATATTATGGTAGCTGCGGGAGGTATTTACCTCCACGTGTAAACCTGACGAGGATAGAATACTCTGGGAAGCAAGAAGGAACCCTAATGAGTTGGCTAATAACCCTAGAAGACTTGTCGGCTCAAGAAGATAATTTATATTAGGTTATTAGCCTCCAAGAGAAGAAGTCAGCCAGAAATAATAATATATATTGAACAGACAGATACCCAGAATGAGAAGTCGGCCCAGGCAGTTATCCAGAATTAGTATAAATACAAGAGGCCAGTGCTCATTCTGACAGGCAGTCTTAGAATTGCAGAGCAGCACTTGTGCGCACTGCAGTTGCCCAGTTTCTGCGCAGTTTTGAAGGAGAGTTGTCGTTGCAGCTATTGCAGCTAGAAGTTACGCTTGGACTATCTCTTGGCTAGGGTTTGGACTATCTGATCAGCTCTTGTTTATGCGCTATCCTTGGGGAAAGGTGCGCTACCCTCTGTTTGGCTATCTAGCATAGGGTTTGCTTCTAGAGTGATTCTCTATCAAGGTTAAGGTGCTCGGAGGCTGGCTTCGGCCTATGGTTGGGTGACAAAGGTATTGTCAATGGTAAAATGAGCACATCCGCTTATATTCTAACACAAAGGCATATGACACCATATACACAATCACCCACATGGCCTATAAGGATTAGGACTTGCATCTATCTTGGACTTACAATGGTGTTGCCATGAAAAAATATCAGGTGCCTCCGAGGTGGTAACAAGACCAAAAGGCATTCTTAAGTATGCATAGGTTTCCTGTTTGGTTCAAAAAGTAGTTTTTAAATCTAACTTGATTAGAAAATAAAAGTTGATTATATCCAGAAAATCCATCCAATAATGAGAACATCTCAAAACCAAAAACTCGTTATAGAATCTGTTCCATATGAGGGAATGGATATGTCATTTTTAGATGCATTGTCCATATTTTTGAAATCAACACTTAGTTTGATTTCTCCATTTTTTTTGCGAACTGACACTAAAGTAGACATCCAAGTAGAATGGAAACATGAAAGGTGATTTTCACATCAAGTAATGTCTTCAATTCTTTCTACACCGATGGTTCAAGTGTTGGATGTATCTTATGAAGTTTCTACTGGAGAGACTTAGTTTCTTTCTTCATTGGGATGGTATGCTATATCATTTTACATCATAGTTTTTTTCTTAGTTTCTTTCTTCATTGGGATGGTATCATACATTTTCAAATCATCACAAGTCCAAGTGAACATATATTTATATTGCTTGAACAACTTGATGTATGCTTGCCTTTAAGTTTATGTATAGCATGAACCAAGGTTTACATTTTTTGGGTCCTTTTATGTTCCCATATTAATGATCTTATATTGCATGGAGGAGCTATTGGTTTTAACATTTGTAAGCTTCTTCAATATGTCTTGTAGATCAAAAATATTCTCCAGAGTAACCACATTCCCAGGAACAAAATTGGATTTCATATCTTTCATTTCACTTTGATGATTTTCCAATGCCTTCGAATGTTCTTTGTCATCTATAACAACATCTTGGAAAGTTCCTTCACTAGCCAAGAAGTTCACAATTTGTTGATCATTAAAATCTCTCCAATTAGTAATGTTGTATGAAACAAAAGGCCTAAAAATTGAGTATTGCACAAATTTCCAATAGTAAACCATGAGGCCAAGGAAACCTTTCAACCCTTCGAAGGTCTTGGGGCATGGCCAATCTCGCATTGGCTTTATTTTTTTAGGATCAACTCACACCTTATCGTGGCTAACAATGTGACCCAAGTATTCCACTTCGAAAGAAAAAAAAAAGTGCATTTGGAACGTTTTACAAAAAGTAGATGATCCTTTAAGCGCTACAATGCATTGTTAACATGTGACTCCCAAGTTTTGTTATAGATCAAGATGTCACAAAAAAATACCAACACAAATTTGCACAAGAATGGTTGGAAGAGCATGTTCATGAGCCTTTTAAAAAGTGGCATTGCAAAGGCCAAAAGGCATCACCAGAAAGTTGAAACTCATAATGACTCTCATGTGTCCATAAAACAGTTTTAGGAATATTGGCTTTCTTCATTCGAATTTAGCTACATTGGAGCACAAATCTAATTTACAAAAGAATTGAGAACCTTGGAACTCATCCAAGAGGTCGATAATAACGAGAAATGGAAATTTATCCTTGATCATTAAGTTGTCGAGAACCCAAAAATCGGGGCACATGCACCATGTACCTTCTTTCTTCAAAACCATGACCACCAAGAATGAATATGAAGTTGTGTTCAGTTGGATCACTCTTACTAGTAGCAATTCCTATAAAATAGTTTAAATTTCATTTTTATGCACAAAAGAATATCTATAGGGGCACACACTCAAGGGTTGACTATCAAGAATTAGTGGGATGCTATAATCATGCGTGCCTCATGATGGTGGTAAGCTCCTAGGTTGTTCAAAGATTGTTGATGTTTTTCCAAAATCAACTGCAAGTCAAGATGCAATGAAGGACTAGATTCATCCAAAACCTGGATGGCACTGAATTGTGCAATAAATCCATAACATTTTTTCTTCAAGAGCCTTTCCATGCGATGAGAGTTGATGATCTCTCAGAACCCTGCCATCAAACATTTCATCTCGTATTGTTGGCCCTCCTAGAAGGTCATGTATAACTCCTTGAAATCCATGTAATAGGGCCCAAGGTGCACAAGCAATCAGCCCCCAAAATGACATCACAGCCTCCCATCTCAATGGTAAACATGGGGGATTGCAAAAAGTAGTCACCCATCTGTTGTTTCACCTTCTTGCACGTTCTAACACATTTCATAGAGCAACCATTGGAAATAATGATGTGAAAATTGTTGACCTTGTGTAACAATGCATTTCTTCTACCACTCTACGATGACTAAATTCATTGTTAGATCTTCTAGACCAGGGGAAACAGACTCTGCACTAAAATATTCCTAAAAAACACTAAATAGTTGAAAATTAAAAGCCACTAAAAATTGCAACTCTAATAATGTTAGAATCTAAAAACATGTACTATAGAAAATATATAACAGAAACTCAATAGATGGACTATCAAAGCCGATTACAGTTGTCTCACTAATTATGAACTGAAATTTGCTATTAGCAAACTAACTCATTACTCATTGTTCAACTAAATCAATTAAACATATACCCCTACCTTCTCCTTTAAAGACTAGAAGGTACAATGAATTTGGACACATGAACAACAACGCCTCAACTAAAGGTCTTAACTCCTAACTCTAGTGCACCTTCCTTGCATGGATACACAAGCCAACTAAAGTGAGCCTCTATTGGAGATTATCTAAGGCATACAAGCATGCATCCTTCTAAAGATTTGGCCCTTAACTGGACTACATGCACCTTACCTAATTGAACTTAGACTTAAGTCAAAATTAGAATATTGTTAGAATAAAACAAAAGTGATAGATACAAATTGTCTAACACATGCAAACTGCTAAGGATAACATGCAAACTGCTGAGAATAGATTGTTGGAAATAGAATAGCAATCACTCTTATATGATCTAATGCATCATACTATTGAATTTAGAATAGAGGAAGTATGCCCTCACTATCTAGTTTGAACTATTGCAGTTGAAGCACATAGATATATTCACAAGTGCGGCCATAACCGTCACATGTGTGCCTAGACTATAAAAGACTATATGAGGTAATCTAACACTCTCTCTTACCGAGAAAAGTGTTTTCCACCAATCCAAGTCTCTCCCTAAACATCTCAAACTTCCCCTTTGCCAAGGTCTTAGTCAAGATCTCTGCAACCTATTGATCTATCTAAATATACCCTGGAGCAACTACTCTCTTTTGAACCTTGTCCCTAAGAAAATGGTACCTAATGTCGATGTGATTGGGGTAGCCATTGAACACTGGACTCTTAGAGAGTTTGATACAACTTTGATTGTCACAGTAGACCACAGTAGGCTCCAACATCTCACCTATCAACTCTGCAATCAACTTGTGAAGCAAGATGGCTTCACAACTAGCAGTGTCGGTTACCATGTACTTTGCCTCCATTTAACTCGATGCCACTATAGCTTACTTCCTACGAAACTAGGAAATCACTCATGAACCCAAACTGAGGCAACACCATGAAGTACTCTTCCTGCCACCTGCATCTCATGTCCAATCAAAATCAATGAATCCATGTAGCATCAACTCACCATCTCTTACATATCTCAGACCATAATGTATTGTGCTCTTCAAATATCGGAGCACATGTTTTGTAGCTATCCAATGAATCTGTATTGGCTCAACCATGAATTGGCTCAAGGTGTTCATTGAAAAGATATATTAGGTCTTATGTTAACTAGATACATCAAGGATCAAATCCACTATCTATACACCAAAGGATCTACCTGCTATCACACAAATCTACATAGGTAGATCCTATTGGAAGCTATAAATAACCAACCCTTATCATTGTTGGATATCAACTCTCCATTTGGATTGGTGATTTTCCAGTGTCGGGGGGAGTCCCTTGGGGTTGTATGCTATTATCAAACTAATAAATCTGCATAGAATCCAATCTGATTAGCATGCACAAAATGCACTCTTGAGCTCCCTGTAAGCGGTCAAAACCAGGGATAAATTCTTAATTAAATTTATAGTGGTTGATATTAGATTCTTAAGACAATTGTAACAATGAATTAAAATGAAAGAAATGAGGTGAATGTGCGCCTTAAGTGAATGATAAATGAAAGTGCACTATTGTTAGCCAAATTATTGCAAATCCATCCAACTAATATGCAACCAATAGATTCTACAAGCCAAAGACAAGGCATTATCAAACAAATCAGCATGTTATCCAAGAGATTGGATTACATTATAGTAACACAACATGACAGTCTTATCAAAGGACCAATAGCATGCATTGGTGGTAGTAATTTGTGGGATCCTGAAGGTGGAAGGATGATGAGTGCTTCATCGTTACAAGTGCTCTAAAGAAACACTATCTAACCCTCTCAACTATATATGTCTAGAAGCAAAAATCATTAAAATCACTTCACCTTAGCAATCTATATAAAGAGGAAATAAAACATGCTCAACTTGAGAATCATCTGCATGCCTGCCCATTGTATCAACTTGTTGTTTGGATGAGATTTTGTGGCAAAAAGGTTGTTATTTCCTAACTTTATTGATGATATATGCTAAGAAAAAGCATCTCAACACTACCCTTGTCCCACAAACAAGGGGGTCTCATACACCAATTTGGTGTATGGCTTGGTCGTGACCTTAAAATTAGATTCTTATTATTATTGTTATTATCAACATACTCCAAAGGTTGCATGATTGTTGGGAAGGCAAATTTGACCCTAAGGGGAACCTTCCAAGATTGTCAAAACATATTGTAAATACCACCTCCTTACAGTGTTGGAATTTATGTGATTGAATACTAGAAATACCATCTCGTGTGGCACTTGTTTTAGGCATTTTCCTATAGCTATTGTTTTTCCATAAAGGTATTTAAAACCTTGTTGTTTATCCCAATTTCCGACACTAAATTAGCTAAAAGGCAGTCCTGGAATGCATGTTATCAAAGCAATCCTTCTCAAACAAAGAATAGGTTGATCCCTATGAGCTTTAGTGTCATTTCTACAATTATCATAATCAGTGTGTTGCTACTATCTTTCACTAATTCATTAATTCCTACCATGCTAGCAAACGCTACCATAATTGAATCTTCCAATGAATTTTTCTTGGGAGAATACAATGTTCCAAAGAACATCCTTCGTGCACATTAAAACTACATGAATCTAATAATGGAAAGGCTATCTCACATGCCAATTGGGTGAAGAGGTCGAACTAGGCCTTCATGCTTTTCAACTTTGGCAACAATAGCTTTATTTCATGTTTTTCTTGCTTGACAAATTTAACAAAAGAAATTGTTTCAAGGCTTTTTCGCTTAGTAGAATTAGCATATTTTCCAATGGTGGATACAACATGAATTAGGGTCTAAACGTAGTAACAATTCTAACCATGAATAATAAACTTGGCAATATGTACAATGGGTTGAATTAGGAATTAAGGTTCGCAATATTTAGCAAGTAGTACTTTGAGTTTGGATTTGACAAAGATAGCAAGAGGAATTGTGGTTTTGGAAAGTCAAAATAGCATGAAAGGCAAGTTCCTAGCAAGGCAAGTTAGGGTTTAGGGAATTGAATTTAGGGTTTTGGCATAAGTCAACATTAGAATCTTACACAATGGAAACCCTTCAACTAACTACCATGTGTCACATTGGGAGAACAATCCACCTACTCAACATTACACTTGATTTATCATCCTTTGCCCATTGGAATCCTGGAACCACTCTACCACTACAAACATGGAACCATGACATCACACCCTATACCTTCCAAAAATAGAAACTACTAAATATAAACATGCCCAAAAAAGCAATATAGCTCCAAAAAAGCATAAAAGCATGAAACACTGGGAATGAAGATAACAACTGTGAAATTGCTACCAAATACAGCATGTCTAAAATTAGACACTACTAAAAATGGCAACATGTTACATGTCGATAAAAGCAATCTCATTAGACTCTCTTTTATGCAAGGAACCCAAATATGTGCTTAGAAATGACATGCAAGCCCTAAAAAGCAAACTGCTAAAAATAATAGTGTCATGAAATTGCTTGCATGTAACACAAAACAAGCTCATTAGCATCTTGAGCTCGTGAGGACCAAGAATATGTAAACATCTCTAACATGCAAGCCTTGGAACTCTAGCTCCTAGAAAAAACAAAATTGATAAAAATAGTAGTTTATCAAAATCTGGTGGCACTGACTTTGTAGCAAGCTTTGATCACTATGAAGACCTGGGTGTACCTGTAATGGAACCGACGTGATAGCATCTAGCTAGATCTTATCCCTCAAACTGCACAATTACTTTGGGGGTTAACACTACCAAGTCTAAATCCAAGTTAGCATGCAACTTCAGATTCGATATCATAAGAGTGGTCATGAGTATACAATCCATCATCTAGAACATTTTCAGGATCTCAAATGTGTATTTTCCCTACCCAAAAAAAACCTCATGTGTACTCTACCACACCTCTAGACCCAAGAAATAATGCATCAATCCAATGTCATTCATGTCAAATTCTCATGCCAACTCAGCCTTAAACCCTGCAATGAACTTCTTTGAACTCCCTGTAAGTATCAAGTCGTCTACATACAGGACCAAAACAAGAAGATTAGATCTATCAATAAATAATAAAAATTAGGATCTACATCATCTTTGGTGAAGTCCAAATCTAACAAGTACTCACCAATCCTAGAGTACTAAGCACGGGATGCCTACTTCATCCCGTAAAGAGCTTTCTTCAATCTAAACACATGGCTATCTCACCCATGCACCTCAAAATATTTTAGTTGATTAACGAGTGCCCCAATGCGGTGGAAGGGTAGAGTTTGTTTTCCGTTTGAAAATAGGATGGTGAATAAGTAGGGGCAAGGAGGAGAGTTTGAGTGAAGGTAGAAAATTCCCAACACCCTCTCATTCAATAATCTTGAGTCGTGCCTTTCAAAATGACCAACTTTGTCAACCTAGATCGAAAGCTTATAGGTCTATTTCATGTTTTGGTAGCAACAAAGAAAGCCATTAAGGAAGGTTGTCTTAACATCCATCTAATATAACTACCAACCAAAAATAGATGCTGAAGACATGGTCCTTATAGAAGTATACTTGGCAACTGGAACAAAGGGCTCCTCATAGTCGACCCCCTCTCTCTGGGAGAATCCTCTAGCTATGGACCAAGCTTTGTTCTTATCCATGCTCTCATCAAGTGCATGCTTCACCTTGTACAACCACCTAGAATCAACCATTGATTTCCCCTATGGTCTCGACACAATCTACCCCACATCATTCTTCATGATGGAGTTATACTCCACCATGGCATCATGTCATACCTGCACACCTGCTTACTCCTCATAAGTGAAAGGCTATGCATCAATGATGGAAGACATCAATGTAGCATAGCTAGGAAATTTCTTTGGAGGAGGGCTTACCCAAAAAGGAGTCTTTGGAGAACTAATTTGTTCCTCTGCTTCCTACAGTGTCTATGTAAGCCACTTCGATCTCCTCATTGTAATGGGTGGTAAAGTTGTCTCTATACCTGTACTAGAACCTATCTTACATGAACCTGAACTCCTTGAAACATATGGATCAACACTTGGAGTAGCACATGTTATCTCCTCCTCAATCACTAATAGGAGGTTTTGGGACTTGGAAGACCATGCATCCTCATCAACCTTCACATCCCAACTTACTACATCTTCCTCTCAAATTGAACATAGATCGTGTAAGCCTTAGAGGACTCATTGTAGCCAACTAGAATACCCTTCCAGCTAAAGGTTTCAAGCTTCATCTTCTTCTCCTCGGGAACATGAACGTAAACCAAACTCCCAAACACCCTAAAATGAGAAACATTTGGTTTCTCCCCTGTTAAGGCTTCCTCTGAAATCGTGTCCTTCAACACCCTGTGAGGACATGTTTAGTATGTAAATTGTAGTACAACATGCTTTCGCGCAAAGGAACATGGGTAAATCTAAGTCATTGACCAGACTTAGCAATCTCTAGTATGGACCTGTTCTTTCTCTCAACAACCCCATTATATTGTCAGTTGTAAAGTATTGTCAACTCCCTCTCATTCCCTAATTTTCTACAAAAGGAATTAAAGTCGTTGGAAGTATACTCTCTACCATCGTCCAATCTTAGTGCCTTGATCTTCCTACCTGTTTGGTTCTCAACAAGAACTTTAAACTCTTGGAACCTGATAAAGACCTCATCCTTGGTCTTCATAAAATATATTATTATTATTATATAAGGGTCTCTCTGGAAGAATCATCAATTAAAGTAACATAATAAAGATTGTACCTATCAACGAAGTTGATGACATGGGTCCACAAACATCTGAATAAATCATATCAAGAATCCCTCTTGATATATGCTTGTTGCTTGGGAAAGCAACCTTGGCATGCTTGCTTAGTGCACATCACTTTCACACCCCTTTCTTCTCCAACTTGAGGTCAGGGAATCCAACCACCATGTCCTTCAAAGGAGGTAAGGCACCATAGTTATTGTGACCATATATTTTGTGCCAAATCTCACATAGGTTGTCACTTCTAGTCAACAAGGCTCTTTGCTTCACCAGATTTGCTAGCAATCTATAAAGGCCACCCTCCCAGACTCCTTTGGCCAAAACTCGACCAAGATCAAGGTTCCAACTTCTGATGATCACTTATTGATCATCAAACTCAACCCTATACTTCATATCTATTAGACAAGAAATAGAAAGGAGATTTTTAGTCATACCAAGAACATACGACACCTCATGAAGATCCAAAACTTCTCGTGTTGGTATACGGAATGAGATAGACCCTAACCCAGTCACTAGCTACTTTTCATCATCACCAAGCTCCACTTGCATGTTGACATCTCGTTCCTCTGACTTGAAGAAGGCTAATCTGTTCAAAGTCATGTGTCTCAAGGATTCGCTGTCAACATACCACCCGACACTAAAAACTATGTTGGGGGGAAGGCATGACACTATGGAAAAGGTTGTATCAAACATAACAATCAACCGATTGACCCTTGAATCTTCAATGCTTCCTGCAAAATGTTTTTGTTGTTGTTGTTTACCCACTCCTTCTTCTTGTCAAGACAATAAGAAGCATAATGGCCATGTTTACTACAGTTGAAGCACTTGATATAGTTAAAATCCTTCTTCTGCTAGTCAGAAGACCCTGAGTCTTCTTTCTTCCTTTGGCCCTTCATGGATCCTTTCTTTCCTTCCTTCCTCGCCTTCCCAATGAGGGCTAGGTCTAGAACAACCTCATAACCAGTTGAAACTTGTCGTAGTCTCCTCTTCTCTCCAATAAAAGCATCCCACAACTACTCGAAGTCAAGTAATTTCTACCAACCATAGATAACTTAGACAAAGTTGTGTCGCGGTGGATTAAAGCCATTCAAATAAATCCAAACTAGCTCATTATCCTCAATTGTGTCACCAGCTGCCACAATCTGATCTCAACTCCTATCTTCATGAGATAGCTTGCTACTCTATCTGTCTTGCTCATGTGGGTAGAGGTGATCTTGTTCTTTAAGAGCATCTTCCTAGATACATTCACACTCTAGTACAGGGTTCACAAGGCATCGTACATCTCCTTGGAAGTCTTTTTCCCAACAATATGAAGGTTCAAGTGATCCTTCACCAAATCCAACAAGATTCCCTTTGTGTTTACCACCATCTTGTTGTGTTCTACCTTCTTTTAGGATCTATAGGCGGTGCAACCACCTTCTCTACAAGGTACCGTAAGTCTAGCATTTCCAAGAGGTTCCATAATCTCAACTTCTACGACACAAAGAAGTCTCCCTCCAACAAGTGACTCTCTCATACATTGGGAGTTGCCTTTGTTGCAACCGCTTCGAAACAACTACAATACAATCAGTGGATCAAAA
>WSFP011578852.1:0-10552 GCA_009831015.1 Picea engelmannii | reverse complement strand
TTTCGGCCATATCACTAAATCACACTTTAAAAGTGTCTTAAAATCTTTAAAACACTCCAAAACTCACCTAAAAGTCTACCTAATCCATATATATACTTAATAGACTATTTAGGGTACCTTAGACCACCATCTTCACCATCTAAAATGGGGCTTGGGGAAAACAATGGAGGGTGTAGGCAGGGGACTGTCTCACAGCGCACAGGATGTGTCCTCTCTGGGAAGTACTCTTGTTTTGGGTTGACCTGTGAAGCTAGGGTGGCAACACTTATTGAACATCCAACAATTATTTGGCAATAGGAGGAGGAGGCTTTGGTGAAAGCTTAATAAAATTTGATAACTCTTAATAAAGCTTAATAACTAAACCTTGGACTAAATCTAATAAACTACTTGTGGGTTTAATATTTAAGAGTGGTGGATATTCGTCTTTGATACTTGTGGTTAAATCTATAAATCTTCTTTTGATGTATTGATGATGGTGATGTTGACGCCTTGATGATAATGATTCTTTAATCCTTGGATATCCTGCACACATAAAGTAAAACATGGTTAGCTTGCTCTTTGTATCATTTGTATCTTAACATTTTTCTTGTGAATAACTGTATCTAATATTTATTGGTTCAATATATTCTTTTGTAATCTTGTAAACATATTGTAATCTACTTGTAACGAAACACCCCTTAACATAGTTGACCCCTTGCCCAATATTTAGGCACTAGTCTTAGTTTCCCTAGGAAAAGGTTTGACTTACATACTAACCCTTGCATCCTGCATTTGCTGCTTGTGCATCTTAGGATTAGAATCCCCTCTAACCTTAAGAAACTAAAACTAACTCCTAGAACTTAACTTTAACACATCTAGTAACTAAGGTCTACCCCCTTTGGCTTCCCTAGGAGTAAGCCTAGACATAATAAGTTCTGGTCAAAGTGACAACGTGGGCTATGAACCTAGGCATTGTGCCTCCAAGGACACACTAAGTGAGCCGGACTTAGCTCACGTTTGCAAGTGTGTATAAGGATGACAACATGGCCTAGACGTAGTCCTTCCTTGATCATGACAAGGAATAATACGGAATCAAGGTGCTTGAAGTGATTTCCACATGTCAATTAGCAGTAGGCCGACATTCACTCATAGGTGTGTACCTATGGTGAAAGATCCTAGTGTGATCTTTGTCCAAGTCATGGTGATTTGACAAGGAATGATAAAGACACAAGATGCTATATGACATTACATGCGAACCCAAAGTGAGCCTAATATTAGAGAGAGTTAATTGGCTCAGAGGGAGAGTCGCAGAAGGAGTTTTCCCTTGGTTCAGGTGGGAGAGAGATGTCTCCCAATACTGGCAGACAAGTGTCATGAGTCTAGGGTGAAGTTTGTATACTTCAAAGACAAGAGTGGCATGTTGCAGAATGTCTCCCTAGTTGAGAGGGAGTGTTGATGTTTGGAAAACATTGGGAAGACATTCTCTAAAGATAATAATTAATAATATAATAATTATTGATTATTAATATATTATATAATAAGTAAATATTAATAACAAATAATTATTGATTATTCAAGGGACGCATCCTTTCATGGATGATCACCTTATGTTCCCTATATATGAAACACTCATCATTGTAATAATATATCGAATATCTCTCATATCTCATATGAATAAAAACTAACATTATACCCTCCTATTGTTCTGTTGCCTATATGGACAATCCCTCAAGAAATGTTCTTCTCCACAACCCCAACATTTCAAGGGTTCTCTCTTTGTGTTATCATTCTTACTTGGGATTGCTACGAATGGTTTATTTTCACTCTGGGATGGAAAGTTTTACTGATACACACTTCTAGTAGGAAGGCTCATCCTAGAGATTTTACCATGGTTCTTAACTCTTGAGGATTTAAACCCCTTCTTCTTGAATCTCGATTTTTTTTTCTTCTTCCAGTCTTCCCAGGGTTCTGTCTTATTCTTGAATTGCTTGTAGCAATACCTTGCCTTACGAATAATATCTTCTAAAGTATTTGGCTCATCAAACTCAATTCTGTCCCAGTAGGACTGAGGTAATCCACTAATAAATCGTTGCATCTTTACTTTTTCATCCTTTATGTAGGGCACATACCTCATCAATTCAAGAAATTTGTTGATATATTCATCTATGGTGAGTTGTCCCAACTTGAGTTCATAGAACTCCTTGGCCTTCCCATCAAAGTACTTTTATAACAGATACTTCTTCTTGAAGTATTTATCAAGTTGTTTCCATGACAAGTCCTTCTCATGGATTCCTTTCACATTCCTAAGGTCCTCGCACCAAATGGAAGCTTTCCCATTCAGGTTGAAAATGGCTATCTGAGCCTTTAAGTTTTCAGAGTAGTCATGGACTCTGAAGTACTTCTTCAAGACGAGTAGCCAAACTTTTGCTTCTTCCCCCTTCTTAATCTCTCCATCGAAGGTGCACGATTTGGCTTTCTTGAACTCTTCAGGGTTCACGACTCTTGGAATGTTTCCTCTTCTTTCTCCTCACCTGGGAATGAGAACTAGTTTTTCCACTAGAATATTCCTTGGAGTTGTCAGTGTCCTCAGAGGAATATTTCGATGAATGTCTATTGGATCCATGTTGGGCCTTCTTTGAGGTGATCCTCCTAGTGTGGCCACTTTCAAGACCATGCTGTTGTATCTTAGGTGGAATTGGAGTTTTCTTAGTATGATGCCTGTCCACATGGCTGACAATTGGACCATGTTGCAGTTGCCTTTGTATATCTGATAGACTTTGCAATATGACTGCATTAATTTTAGTCTGATTTTCCTTCTCCTTTATCAACCTTTCATTGTCATCCTTACAACTCTGAAATTCTGCCATGAGGATTCTTACAATTTCGACCAAATCTGGATGGGTTTCCACCACCCTCCTTTCATCAAATTCCTCCTCTCTATCGTGGGAGCTTTCCCCCAACTCATGGTGTGTCACCATCCCTTACAATGTAGTTTTCCTGCTGTTCACTGATTGCTTGAGTGCTGATAAAACATTTTCTGTTATCTACCAATTCATGAACAACACATATCATTGCAAAGTGAAGTCAACTTCTTTATTTGGAAACATTAGCAACATACAATGGAGATTTAAAAAACATATATAAACATTAGAAGGTTTCATTCCTCTCTTCAGTAGAGGTTCAAACAAGTTTCTTATAGAAGGGGGGTAAGGTAGGGTGTTACCCCTTAAAGTTCTTTAATAATATTTTTATGCGACTCGTGCATGAGCCCAAGCAGGCCAAGTGTTGTTTCCATGCTTTGATACCAATTTGTAATACACCTGACCCCTAAATACTCTTTTAAGGGGTGGGGCATCATAATTTCGTTTTCCTTTAATATCTCAAATCCTAACTCCGAGATCTCCATCGTCTTCTACTCGCCACGAGCTTTCTAACAGTTTCCACCATACTTAAATCTGATTTATGGTTTGCAAGTTATTTCCTCCCGAAGCTCTTCAAGCGTTATTAGTCAAGGTCCACATGACATCCACGTGGGTCCATATCATACATATCATCCATAATTCCCCGATGTCCCGGAGCTCCCAACACTCTTGTATCTATGGTGGAGATCCATCCACCATTAAATCCGACGACGAATCTTCCTCCTCGTTAAGGAATACACCTAAGGATAATTAGACGTTCGGTGCTTCGGCGCTGAGCGCCCCTTTTTGTCTATGCACGAGACCTCCCGGAGTCCCGACGTCCCGAAGTCCATAATCTTGCCACGTGGCTCCGACCTTCGTGATTTTCAGTCTCTCTACGATACTACACCCCAAATCTTCTGGTGTCTCGAAGTACCAGAGTCTCGGAGTCCCGGTCACATCACCAACCACTTTGGCCAGGAAGGTACGTACCATAGGCTGACACATAGCAAGGGCCAGGGGTGACATGTGCCCTCATCAAGGAGTGACACGTGTCACACTCTAATATGCATAAGGGCCCTGCAAACGTCCATATCCTGGTGACACATGGCACCTTAGTTGCGGGTCCACATCACCCTTGATGACGTCAGTGAGCCATGTCAACCCCCGAAAAACAAACCTATAACGTCCTTTAGATCTCACGTTCAATATCTGTTCACGTAGATCCATAGATCCACAACTCCCATTGCTTCACAACTCTGGGCTTCAGAGCTTATCAACTCACCACATCTCGAATCCCCCAGAGTGCCAAGTATCCGAACTATAGGATCTGGTGCCACATGCCCTCTACCTGTCAACGATTGAGATTTACTTCGCCGTTCGGGACTTTGAGAGTCTTCACACTTTGAAAAATCTTGGCCAAGTTCCTCTGGAGTGCCAAGTCTTCGGACTATAGGATCTCTTGCCATGTATCCTCTCATACAATGACTCTAGTCTGATGAATGAAATTTGATAGGGGACAAGAGGGGGCCACGTGTCGTGGTTGGTTGGGCAATTAAGAGGGGTTCTCAACGAAGTCCTTAGATCGACGGTTGAGAGGGATCCCAAGGGATCCGAGGATCGGCGATCCACGCCACTTCGTAAATTTGGCCTTTGAGAGTTTCGATGATTGCAGAGTTTTAACCTTCCAGAGCTTCAAGCTCCCGAAGCTCCGAAACCAATAGGAGCTTAGCTCCTTTCAGACTAGCGTAAGGTTCCCAGACCTTGGTCATATGGGTCCTCTGAAAAATTCTCATGGGCTACCCGCTTAATTCTTGGTCATGAATTTGTTAAGTCCGTGGGTATGAGCCCTCAGTCACACAGGTGAAAGGTATGAAGGAAACACCTTTCTTCCACAGAGTTTGAACTTGACATCCCTGCTAAGTTAGACTCAATAGGTCAACATGACTTAAACATTTCAGTTAATCCTACCCCGACTCTCCTACAGACTCACATACCATAACTCTCTAGCAGTTAGGATGAGGTAAATAGAAGGCCATGTAAATATAACAGTTTATAGAAGCAAATGAGAATTTCTATTAATTGTTCAAACATTGTAAAACTTAACCATAAACACAGACATTCAATCATCACATCCATTGTATTACGCAGAACATGAAAATACTTATCAGAAATTGGAAACCGTGAAGCGACTGCTGAAAGGGGTGCATGTTTCCACCCAACCATAGGCACAACCACTCCTGACGGATTTATCGCTGGCCGCCCCCGAGATAGACCATGATGCTCTGATAGAGACTCTTTCTCCTTTCTCAATGACAGTCAGGGACGAAGGTTACTCTCCTCCTCCCCCACAGGATCTCGGCAACTGGTTTTCTCTATAGCAAGCAAGGAGGTTTGCGTGAGTACTTCCACAGTCACTCGTCAACCTTGTTTATAAGCTTGTAGTGAAAACCTTGCCCATGGATTCTTACAGCTAGAACGATCTTGCTTCTTAGTTTTCCTCTCAACTCCAGAGTTGAACAAGCCTCTCTTCTCTTCTGGAGATCGTTTTCTCTACTTTGCTTCCTTGCATATATGCCTCTGTCCCCCGAATTACTTCCTTTCTTGCCTTCCTCAACAAGGTTGCGTGGGTCTGAATCCCCAACTCGTGGTTAGGTATGGAAGCCTTACATATCAATACCCTACCCCATCTCCTCATTAAATCTTAAGGAGGGCCTTCCAACTAACAACCCGACTGGTAATTCATCTTGGGGTTAGAGGACTGTTGAACAATTACATCCAGTAAGGTACTGGTTTGGTGAGGGTCATCTCAACCATTCTTGGTTTCCCTCACCATATCTCTCATATCATCCATGGTCTATCTCAACAAACTCCCCCCTTTAAGCACTTATGCAACACTTATGCATTTTCTATTAATAACATAAAATACATACATTGACCCTTTTATACAAAGGTTCACCAAATCAAACATTCACACATATCTATTCTGCCATAGTCTCTTGGCCAGTTATAGTTATATTTACAAACTGGAGGAAACATGGGTATTACATTCTAGAATAACCTTATGAGCTATCCCTTCTCTTCTTATAAGGGATATATGATAGAAAACTGATATAGCTTGCAAGTAAATGGCACACCCTCTTCTAGACCATTGTCTAGGTAACAATGTTTTTTACCCTAAGGGTTAGCTCAATTAGTAGATGATCTTGTATGAAAGTTCAAGGAGGTCTTAGGATCAATTTTCATCGAGTTCCTAGGGGTTATTTATGAAAGGCACACGGTTGGGTTAGGTACATATGCTCTCGTAGACATTGGGAAAGGCTCCAATATCAATTGTCCAACAACTTGTGCATGTCTGGAACAATCTTGGGAATTACCACTGCTTCCTCATAGGTTAAGGTAGGCTAGAAAATTGTTATAGCTTACGGGTATATGGCGTATCCTCTTCTAGACCCATTGTCTAGGGGTGAAAATGCTTGTAACATTTGCTTTTGTAGACTTGATGGTTTGCTTGATTAGCGTATATTCTTTTACAAAAGTTCAAGGTACCCTTAGGATCAATTCCCATTGAGTCCCTCAAGGTCATCTGTGAAAGGAAAAAGGTTAGGTTAGGCACACTGGTGTTGACTACATTTTTGGTCAACAATACTTAGCCAACAAAGTGTTGCCATGCTCCCTCTCGAATCACACTACTTGCACAAAGTTTCACTTATTCTCGTTTAAGTTAGCACAATGTTATCGACACTTGACTTATTGCTAAGAACGAACCTTTTCTCACTCTTCACATTCAAAATACATATCAACCATGCTCCATTTATTTTTCTCATAATTCACCTTCCAAAAATAAACTTCATGCCTCTCTTCTATAACTATGACATAGCCTTATAATGTTATGTTTTATGAATTTAAGGTTATTCCATGCCCAACCAAATATTCAAGAGTACATCATTATTTTATATTAAGCCCATGTGACATTTTATCCAACATGTCTCACTTTCCAAATAAACCTCACCATCCACTCTCCATATCTTAACCTAAAGTTTATACCTTCCTTGTGAGTTATGGCTTTAACATTATCCAATATCATATCAAAAGCAAGAAATACATTATTATATTGTCACATTCTTTTCATTTGATGAAGGGGGTTATTTATATCTTCCCACTCTCATCACATTTGAAGGCATATGTTGTAAAGTAATAGTAGATACGTGACAAAGAACAATGGAAGGTGAAATGGTTACTTGAAGCTTCATGTTACGAAGCGCTTCTACACAAAATAATTTTGAGGCTTGAGTATGGAAAGTCTTGAAATATCTGGTTCATGGATACTACACAAGATTTTATTTAATGTTCCATGTGATTATTCCATGGTCTAAGGCCATACAATCACCAAACAAAATGATTGAAATTCCCCCCAAAAAAAGAAACACGACTATGGATCTAAACGCCTCAACGCTGCGTATTCAAGTATTCTAGAAAAATTACGCCTCCTTGATAGCAAACTCTTTGGGATTATTGGCATGATTTTTTTTTCCGAATCTTGATCAAAGGAACTCAACATGATAATTAAGAGAAATGTTCTTGAAAATGTGCAATATGCACAAGGTCATACAACATACTCATATTTTTGGTTGACATTATCGATGCGAAGTGGTTTATTGAAAGGAGCATAAAGCTTATGAAGTTTATGGATATTGACCATTTCAGAAAATAATTTTGTTTGTTTTGAAGATCATATTGCGTTGGATGTTCGCTGCAAATGAATGCACTGTAAAGGCACTCAAATAGTATGGATTTATTGGCAACAATTTCCTTCAATATAATGTGCGCAATCAAGAACTTTGAAAATACACCAAAGAGATTTCGTCAACAAGTTTAAAACACATAGTGTCCTTAAAGAATATTCAGAGGTTATACCCATTGTCACATTGAAAGCCACTAGATCTACAATTATCCTTTATTCGATTGTTGTTTTTGGAGATGTTACCAATAGGAGTAAAGACTAAAGAGAATTATGAAGCAAACTCACGAGGGCTGAAGAGATTCACAAAAAACTGGCCTCCAGAGGCTCTTTCTCTAAAGGGGTTTGGCCTTTCGAAAGGTTCACATGGTTATATTCCAAGATTTGAAGAACTTATTGATGATGTTATTGAACATTTCTCCAAATTCAAGGAACAAACAAAGTTAAAGGATCTTCGAAGCTTCATTTTTGGACAGTCCATTGCTGGGGTGGTGGCTTTGAAGGTTCACTTGAAGCAACCTCTTGCATTGGATGAGACTTTTCTTGTTGTTCCTATGTGTAAGGCTGCATAGAATGTCACTCCACCCCAGAAAGTGTTACAGGTTTTGGAACTCTTATCTCGCTTCCTTCCAAAAAAAAAACTGTTTCCTCAGAAATATATATCAGAGTTGGATTTTAGGGATCTCAGGAAAACGAAAGATGGTAGTGTAAATGTAATTGCTTGCAAGGATAAGTTACGCCTTAAGACTTTAACGAAGCTGCTCAAAACCACATGAGAGATAGAAAACCAATTGGATGAGGTTTCATCCCCATTACTAATTTTGCATGGAGATGGCGACCATGTGACATAAGACGAATTCTCATTGGATTAGTGTGGATCATCACTGGATCCACAATAGTAAGCATCTGAGAAATTTTTCTTTATTCCACCAGGATTATCAAAAAGATTTGATCAAGCATTGGCGCCTAGTGTATAAAACTAGAATTCTGTACCTGACAGTTGAAAATTATGCAGTTGTTGGTTTTGATGCTACAAAAGAAAAGGAACCGAGGACCATTTCTAAAGGAAATATGCATAGGACACATGTTGTATATTAACAAATTACTTTCGACATTATTGACATAATTTTCAAATAAATTTGGGGAGGTGGTTGCTTGTTTCATGGAATTGACAAAGCAAAGAAGATAAACACATATTTATTAGATAAAAATTAAGCGGTTCAAGTAGTTCACTACAACCAGTTAGTGTTGATTTTTCAATAGGCAAGGCTTAAGCATGAAGTTCATTCCACCTTTAGCATTTTACTTAAACCATAAAATAATTCGTTGCTGCAACCAAGATCACAAGAAGAAACACCATGCACAAGTACACAAGAAGTATCTTGGGAAACCCTTCTCAAAAAGGGAAGAAAAGGTAGCCAATCCTTTGCTATATTCTTCAAGAGAAAGACCTCCACCACCAAGAAAACCTAGCACACAAAAGGGTTCTCACAAACCGTAGAAGACTAGCGCCCAAGAGAGGTGTGCACTTTTCCCAAGAAGATGTACTTGCTGAAATTTCCAAACTCACACTTAAGATATATTTTCTCAATGGGGAATTTACCTTTACTTATATTAGACTGGACCTGTCAACAAAAGTGTCTATTGGCACAACAGGTCCGACCTCTCTAACTCACAATATAATTAATAATAACCAGATTAATTATCTTTTACATTAATTATCTATTACATTAAGGTGGGGCCGACCTGTACCCTTTACATTACAATTAGGGTTACATGTAAGTTTGACTCTTGAAAAATATAGAAAGGGATCTCATACACCCACTAGTGCTCAACCACTAGGGGAACATCCATATGGTTGTCCATATCTCTATCTCACTGCATCTCACAGGAGAATCACACTCACTAGTGCTCAACCACTAGGATCATGTTCACATGTGCTCATCCACATGCACGTCCAACTCAACATATCTTTTTTCCCACTGCATTACACAAGAGAGTCATCTGGAGTTCATCATCTCAACTCTCTGCTCATAGGAGGCTAATACATCGTTTTCATCTCTATCTCATAACGATGCACCCAACTCATGGGAATTCACACATTCACCTTGTGCTCAACCATAGGAACGTCCAACTCAATAGATCTCCTTTCTCACTACGTTACACATGAGAATCATCAGGATTTCTTCTCAACTCTCCGTAAGGAGGATGCCATCACTACGTTCCAACTCTGTCTCAGATAGGAACCACACACCCCTCTTAGGGGCTCTCTCTCAGGTCTGTGTCCTGGAGGATGTCTCACGCAACTGTAATCATCAACACTCCCTCTCAACTAGGGAGGCATTCTCCATCAGGCCAAGTCTCACATGGAATTACTCGAACTTTTGTCTTGGCTGTAGTCATCAACACTCCCTCTCAACTAGAGAGGTATTCTTCACCAAGTCAGTTTGGTGAAGATGTCTGCAAACTGCTCATGTGTAGGAAGGTACTGCATGTGTACTGTTTTCCTCTACATCATGTCTCTGAAAATAATATTTTATCTCAACGTGTTTCGATCTATCATGCAACATCGGGTTCTCAAAGAGCTTCACACACAACTCTGGTTATCATAATAGAATTCATCTCACGATCAAGTAAATATGTTAGAAGCTTGTGAAGCCACACTGCTTCACACACTCAATGCTATATACTCTGCTTCTGTGGTACTCAAGGCCACATAACTTTGTTTCCTGATGCACCAAGAAACCATGGAAAACTTCACAGTAAAATAACAACTGCATGTGCTCTTCTTGTTTATGGATAAATTCGTGAGTGCGGACACAGACCAATCTCCCCAGATCCACCTGGATCTGGAACAAACCGTGATAGAATACTACTCTTTCCCTAGATCTAGATATTGAATGAACTAAGAGAAATGGATGGTGGACATACC
>WSFP011578851.1:0-10552 GCA_009831015.1 Picea engelmannii | reverse complement strand
AATTAATTAATCAAAAATACAAAATCAATGATATTTTTACGACACATGTACAAGAACTCAAGGGGAAAGTGAAACATGACCTATCTTCCATAAATGAAGGGAATGGGGGGCTTTGACACAACATCGAGCCTCCAAATTCCCTTAAAAATTCCTCTACTTCCACTAAATCAGAAAACATAATCTCCAAGTGTAACATGTGGGCTTCAAGGTGACAACTCAGCTTTAATGGTGTTCTCATCCACCGAACATGCAAGTGATATCACAAGGGCTTGGTTGCCTTACATGAATACATATAAACCTCTAAAATAGTGTGTTGCACAACATGCTTCGATTTGGCCCTGCACTTGTATTTATTCCTTTGACCAAAGTATAGGTTGGCTATGCACTTGTATTTATTCCTTTGACCAAAGTATAGGTCGGCCCTGCACTTGTATTTATAGCTTTGACCAAAGTATAGGTTGGCCCTACACTTCTCTAATAATTCAAATTCAAAATTTAGTTTAAAAACAACCTTAGGTCGGCCTCATTGCAATTCCAATGACAAGGAGAATCACTATGTGCGCATCTTCAAACAAAATTTCACCATATTCTTTTGACACACAAGTCTACTGGGCCCTCCTTCCACTGTGCTTACTATTCATGCCAAAATTCTGATTGTTGTGTACAAAACAATTTTTTTAAACCCGATCTCTATAGGCTCCATAGTTGTTGAGTACATCACGAAAGTTCATTCATCATGAATTTCTTTTGAGTAGTTCCTCTTCTTTAGATTTGGTTTCTTTCCCTGGTTTAATTTCATTGTAAAGAGCATGTCTTTTCGAGATTTGGGGATTAGCATCATCCCCTTCTTCCCATGAGATAGAATGGATCCTTTTCCCATTTTCCACTGTTGAGTTATTATGTGTATCATTGGGAAAACCTTTGGCTTTCATTGACAAATATTTGTTAGAGACACATTTGGGCCAATCGATTTATGAAAATGAAATGTTGGTTATTTTTCATGTAGTGGATTTCTGGCGCCCTTGTCTATTAGGACAAGAATTCCAAATTAAAATAGATCATCAAAGCCTCAAGTACTTCCTGGAACAATGAATTTAATCCCCGATGTTAGCACTAGAAGTCACACCTAGACTATTTTAGGTGTAATCCTAGTAACCATGAGAATATAAATGATTTAAAATAGGTTTATACTTGAGTGGATCAGAAATATTGAGTAAGAAAGAGAGAGGGAAACACACTTTCTACAGAGGCATTCCATTGGGCATGGAGTCATAACATCCTACATATCAAAGGAAATTAAACTATATACTAGAGAAAAGGGATATATAATTATGGGTATAAGCATAGAGAATATGACAAAAGGAATAACATCCATCGTACAAATATCCTTTCTGCAAATAGATTAAAGTTTGCTCAAACAATAAACAATGATTACTGTGCAAGCTACAACAAATCCTTTGATGTTCATGAATCCATCAATCAATGGAAGCTATCATCCTAAAAAATTGCAATATATTCAAGCAAGAGGATGAAAAGAGAAATGGAAAACAAAGATTACAATATTATAAACAATTTTCATGAATATTTAATGGCAGAAATGTTGATTACAAACAGGCCCTCGGGCTTACAAATAAGCAACTAAACTGCTCCTCCATCTCTCTCCTCTCTTGGGTCATGAATCCAACCCTTTCCTCAACAAAATGACTGCTATCTATAGTGTATTAATCATTCCTAATATAAATAGTTCGAATCCCAAATGGTTTCATTGGATTCCCTTTTCTCTAGGAGTTGTTACAACAAGGTGAAACAAAAAATCCAGCTAGCTCCTATTTTTTTTGGATATTATCTATTGTGATAATTGCCTTTTGAAACAGGTCATACTACTTGATATGGTGATGGAAAACATGTCCCTCATGTCCAAATACCTCCTAGGAAACCATTCGAACCCCCTCATATAGGTGGCATCCCTCCTACGACTCAGATTTATCAAATTATTAGAGTTTGCAGCGCAATTTCAGGATTTGCTGCAAACTTTCATGTAGATGATTATTTCAACTTTTCTCCCAAACGATGAACTGGTTTGGGCTGATTTCTTGTCAAAATGTTCATGATATTATGATTCATCTCCAAAAAAAAATTCAGAAGAACCCAGATAAAAATTTAAAAGATTTTATGAAAAAATGACTCTGTTGCGTACCAATTTGCTGCAAATTGTCCCAAAATACCAGTTCACAACGCCTTTGACAACACACGTTGTGAATTTTCCTGTAGGTGCATGTTTACCTCCAAAATGATTACAACCTTTAAAAAACTGCATAAGAAGTTGGGAAAAACCTTCCAGAGCCTGCTACAAACCTCTTGAAACATGAAGTAACCTTGGAGAAATCATATGAAGATGCTAAATTTAGCTCAAGATGCAAAATCATCACTTAAGTTGTAATTGTATGCACAAAAATAGTTAAAAATTGAACATGATGAAAGTAGGAGGTGAGAAAATAAGAACAAAAATCCAACTTGGATGAGGCTGTAGATAGACATAATTGAAGCAACTCTGTGTAAAACTGAGGGTTTGCAATGCCATTGGTTAAGTTCACAACGCCAGTTTGCAGTGCAAATTGACCTAGATGTTTATGAAAAGCTTGCAATATTTTCCATGTCCGAGGAGAAAAATATGAGTTGACAGGCTAAAACCTTGGACCTAGATGAATCTTAGTTGAGGAGGTTTTGATCTATCAGAAAACAAAGAGTTTGCAATGCCAGTTTGCAATGCATAGTTTGCAGTGCACAGTCATATAGTGGATAATGTTACTGTTGCAAGAGGAAACTGTAAATTTCTCCTTTGGTATAACAAACTTGAAAATGGACAGGGTTTAGGATACCATTGCTGACCCATATTTCTTTCATTATGATGAACACTATCATGACACCAAGACTCTTACATGGACTAAGGTCAAAATTTTTGACTCATGAACATTTCATGTGCTAACATTGGCTCCATACAAGATGACATGCTCCCTGGGAGCTTCCAATAACATTGAAGTTCTAGTGTCTTATCCATTGGGCTATAGAGCCTTATTGTTGATATACCGCAAACCAAGAAACTAAAAGAAACAAAAAAAATCTCGTATGATGAGCTTATTCCCCTACTTATACCCTGATCTTTGAGATGCTTGATCAGGTGAAATAAAAAATCTAGTGAAACCATGCAATGACCGTGTATATTGATTGAATTCCTTGCATAACCCTGCTTAATGGAAATTCAAATTGAAAATTAAATCCAATCTGAAAACTCATCCACTTTGAAGAACCAATTCCACTAACTAATTCTAGGTAACTCGTAAAGGTCTCTTTCTCTGATGTTTCCAACATAAATGCAAAAGGATCTTGAAGAATATGTGTGAATACCACTTGTTGATCGATAAAAAGGAAAGGAAAGCTTGTGTCTATAGTTCCTTCATGTTCACAAGTATATAGTAACATACACGATTCTTTCTTCACTGTATCCTTTTCTTCAAATGTTGATTTTTCTTGTCTAAGTTTTCAAATGCAAGATCATTCTCAAAACAAATGGAAACAATCTAATTGTTTTACTTATCATGCATTTCAACCTCAATAAAATTTTCCATATAGAGAACCATAGGATCCCTAAGAACATGGAAAGGTTGGTGTTGACTTATAATGTTATCATTTTGTTCCAAAAAACTTGTGTGATTTTGCAGCTCAACTCTCTCTGCTCTATAAGCAACTTCAATTTTTTCTTTCAAAAGATTAACTGAAGAAAAGCATAAGGGAAATGACTTACCTCCAACTAAGTCACAATTTTCCCTATGATACAGGTCATAACTGTCATAAATGGGTTGAATGCTTTCATAAGACTGTTGAAAATAATCATTTTATAGAAGAAAGGATATTTATGATGTTTTTTGGAAATCAACCTCATCATAGTTATTGTACTCATCATATACAAGTAAGCAAAAGGCTTCTTGAAGATCATAAATAACAAAATTAGAGACAACATCTTGCTCCTCAATAGGCTTCTCTGCCAACTCCCCCTCATGGCATCCTTCTTGTTCATGTTCACTGTCTGCAATGTCTTCATTCCACTCCTCATCCTTAACTTGATCTAAAAATTTTCCACAGGATTTGAGATTATCCTCAACCTCTTGAGCATCAATGAACATTTGTTGCATGGTGACAAATCTCCTTTCTAGGAGAAGAAGAGACAAATTTGGATGAAAAAATATTACATAACACAGTCTAGCAGTAGTTTCAGGAGGTCATATATCTAAAGGCATGCTACAATAAAAACTATAAAATCTCTTGTTGAAAATAGGAAGAGCTTCATCCTCCCCTCTTTTAAAACCATAAAACTCAGCTAAGTACCGGTCAAGATATTTGTTCTCTCCCCAGTACCTTTAAAATGCACCAAGTAACTCAACCCATGAACCAATGGAACCAACCTCTAGATTTTTAAACCACAAAGCAACATCTTCAACCAAAGATTTGGAAAATAACCTCATAACAACATCCTCATGCATGATTTCCAAATTGTTAATGACATTATGAAAATCTCCCAAATGCTTCTCATCTATAATACGATCTTATCCAAAAAAAAAATGCAGATGTTCTAAAAACTTGGGAGGGTAAGGAAGAAGAGTAGATGGCATCTTTAAGGGTTTAAACATTTTTTCTCTTTTTTTGGACTGAACATCAATACGCTGAAAGTGAGGTTCAATGATTTGATTCCAAATTCCAACATTGGTGGTAGAAGATGGTACTATGATCAAAGAAGGTGGTGAATCAGTTGTATCATTCACATGGTTACATGGATGATCATGTTTAGGAAGGATTTGAGTACAAAAATGATTCTCATATGTTTCAGATTAAGGACTAGGGTCAATATCAACTATGTAAGAAGAATGCAAACCTTTTTCTTTCAAAGAGGGGTATACAATAGTAGGCTTGTGGTCATTAGAGTAAACAAAGAAAAGGATGATTCTCCTGATATATGAAGGAAAGGACATGAAAGAACTGATAAAAAAGAATATGAGATCTTGAAGAAAACTTATATCTTGATACCTGGACTTTGTGTGTCTTCCTTCCATTTTTCGTTCGAGATCGTTCCTCAGTGGAGTCTTGTAACTTGATTTGAATCACCAACAAGTTCTTCAAATGTGTGGAGTCGCCATGGTGAAAAATTGCAGTCCGTTCTGTCACCAATCCTTGCTCACCATCAAGAAATGGTAGTAATATGTGTCGTACAACCCGAGGAAGATCTTCAACTTCGTCCCTGACAACAACACCAAAACTGTTAGCACTAGAAGTCACACCTAGAATGTTGTAGGTGTTAGCCTGGTACCCATCAAAATATAAATGATTTAAAAGAGGTTTATAATTGAGTGGATCAACAAAAGTAAGTAATAAAGGGAGAGGGAAATACACTGTCTATAGAGGCATTCCATTGGGCATGTAGTCATGACATCCTACAAATCAAAGGAAATTAAATTGTATACCAGACAAAAGGGCTATATAATTATGGGTAGAAGCATAGAGAATATGACAAAAGGAAGAACATCCATTATACAAAGATCATTTATGCAAATAGATTAAATATTGCTCAAACAATAAACAATGATTAATGGGAAAGCTAAAACAGATCCTCTGTTGTTCATGAATCCGCCAATCAATGGCAGCTATGATCCTCAAAACCTCCAATATATTCAAGCAAGAGGATGACAAGAGAAATGGAAAACAAATAATACAATCTGATAACCGATTCTCATGAATCTTTAATGTTATAAATGTTGATTACAAGCAGGCCCTCAGGCTTACAAATAAGCAAATAAACTGCTCTTCTAGCTCTCTCCTCTCTTGGATCATGAATCCAACCCTTTCCTCAACAAAACCACTGCTATATATAGTGTATCAATCATTACTAATATAAAGAGGTCGAATACCAAGTGGTTGTATTAGATTCTCTTTTCTCTAGGAGTTGTTACAACAAGGTGAAACGAAAAATCCACCTAGCTCCTATTTTTTTGGATCTTGTCTATTGTGAAAAATTCCTTTTGAAACTGGTCATGATACTTGATCTAGTGATTCCAAAAATACCAGTTCATAGCACCTTTAACAACACGCATTGTGAACTTTCCTATAGGTGCATGTTTGCCTCCAAAATAATTCCAACCTTTAAAAATTTGCATAAGAAGTTGGGAAAAACATTCCAGAGCCTACTACAAACCTCTTGAAACATGAAGTAACCTTGGAGAAATCATATGAAGATGCTAAATTTAGCTCAAGACCCAGAATCATCACTTAATTTGTAATTGTATGAACAACAATAGTTGGAGGATGAATAGGCTGCAAGTAGGAGGTGAGAAAAGAAGAAAAAAATCCAACTTGGACGAGGTTGCAGATAGGTAGAATTGAAGCAACTCTGTGTAAAACAGAGGGTTTGCAGTGCTAGTGGTTAAGTTCACAACACCCGTTTGCAGCGCGAATTGAACTAGGTTTTTATGAAAAGCTTGCAAGATTTTCCACGTCTGAGGAGAAAAATATGAGTTGACAGGTTAAAACCTTGAACCTATATGAATCTCAGTTTAGGAGGGTTTGATCTATCATAAAACAGAGAGTTTGTAGTGCACAGTTTGCAATGTACAATTTGCAGGGCACAGTCATATAGTGGATAAGGTTATCGTTGCAAGAGGAAACTACAAATTGATCCTTTGGTATAACAAACTTGAAAATGGCCAAGGTTTAGGATACCAATGTTGACCCCTATTTCTTTCATGATGATGAAAACTATCATGACACCAAGACTCTTACATGGACTAAGGTCAAAATTTTTGATTCTTCAACATTTCATGTGCTAACACTTGGAGCAACAAAAATGGGTGACCAAGATGTTTGGATATGATTATGAGATTGTTTACAAGAAGGGAAAAGAGAATGTGGTGGCTAGTGCTCTTTCCAAGAAATGTGAAGACGAAGGGTCTTTCTTTTCCCTCTCATTCATTGTAACATACTGGCTTCAGGTTGTTCAACATGAATGGTTTCAAGACCCCAAAATTTCCATACTAATCCAAAAACTTCAACATGATCCATAAGATACTCCAGGGTACTCTTGGCACAATGAAGAGTTTGACTATAAAGGTCGCTTATATTTAAGCAAAAAGTCAGCCCTTAAACCCAATGTGTTATTTGAGTTTCACACTTCTCCTACAACAGGCCATTCAGGTTTTACCAAAAATTATGAACGGATAAAACGATCTTTCTTCTAGGATGGTATGAAACATGACATCCACACCTTTGTGGCCGAATGTGATACATGTCAATGAAAAAGGGAGAGACTGTCAAACGTCTTGGAACACTCCAACCACTTCCGCTTCCATCTACTATTTCTATGGATATTTCCATGGATTTCATTGTTGGCTTACTCAAATTAGGCAATAAGTCATTCATCATGGTGGTAGTGGATTGTCTTTCCAAATATGCTCATTTTTGTGCTCTTCAACACCCATTCACAACATCCACAGTGGCTCAAATTTTTATGGATAATATCTTCAAAATCCATGGAATGCCTCATTCTATTGTTTCTGATCGTAATCCAACTTTTACCAACAATTTCTGGCAAGAAACTATTCAGGGTCCAAGGAACTCAATTGCATCTCAACACAACTTATCATCCCCAAAGTGATGGCCAAACGAAATCATATTTGAGGTGTTTGGAAACATATTTGAGTTGTTTTGTGTCTGATAGACAACATCAATGGGTTCAATGGTTACTCCTATATGAATGGTGGTACAACATCTCTTATCATACTACCACTCACATGACTCTTTTTGAAGTCATATATGGAGAGAAGCTGCCAATGGTTCTCCCATACATTTCGAGTGTCTCCAAGGTTCATGAGGTTGACCATGATCTTACCTCCTGCATGAACAATCTTTGTAATCTCAAAGACAATTTGGTAATGGATCAAAATCGCATGAAGAAGTAGGCATATTAGGGTTGTTTTGAACGTCAATTTGCGGAAGGAGATCAGGTGTTTCTCTGCCTCCAACCATACAAGTAGACTTCACTCAAAGCCCAACAATGTCAAAAAATTGCACCAAAATTGTATGGTCCTTATACTATTATCAAACGTGTAGGGCTAGTGGCCTATCAGTTAGCTTTTCCCAGTCACTCCAAGCTACATCCTGTTTTTCATGTCTTATGCCCAAAGAAAGTGATTGGAAACAAATGGCACACCCAGACCAGCCTACCCGAGTTGGATGAAGAAGGTTCCATTTGGTTGCATCCACAAGCCAAATTGGACCAAAGAGAGCGTCGTCTTTGTTAACACATAATCAAGGAAGTTTTGGTTAACTAGAAGGATACTCCACCAGAATATGCCACCTAGAAATTGACTACCATTCAAAAACAATTTCTTCATCTTAAGACTTGAGGACAAGGCTCATTTTCAAGGGGGGGGGGGATGTTAGGGACCTAACCGCTCATGTAGAAAGAATAATATATTTTCCATTTAATAAGGGTTGACATTAGTTAATAAGGCCTAAATATATTTTCCATGTAATAAAGGTCGACATTAGTTAGTAAGGCCCATTTAATAAACGTGAACAAGTCAATGTAAGAAGACCTAATAGAATATTTTGCTTCCAAAAAGATCTTCCTCTAGAATGTTCTTTAGAAGATAGAATTAGAATAAATAAAAGTAGGAGGCATGCAAAATTTTGTCTTGAGAATTATTGTAATAGAGCTATGCTCTATTGGAGGATACCCCCTCGAAGAGGCAAGTGAACATTGCTTTCTTTAAATAAAGGTATTATTTCTAGTGTTGCTCTTCTCATATTTTGTTGCTCCATTTATATATGTTGAATATTCTTGTTTATGCATATTATATTACATATGGTACCTTACACCTTTTCCAGATATTGATTAACTATCTATTGCAAGTACCCTATTTTCTTTAGGATCCCTAAGTGTGGCTAATCAAAGTCACGAAAATACTCTCTAATCCTAATGGATAAGACATTGGTTCTCAGTGCTCTATCTGTTATCTTAGTGTAGTATCTATGCCTTTGATGCAATGGTGGAACATTGGTTGAACAATGGATGGCAACGAGTAGCTCAGGCCTAGATCTAGGCATGCTATTGGTTCTCTTCAAGGGTCCACCCATACATTTAATAGTGATTGATATTTGAATCATAAGGTTGACAAAGATTCTAGGGTGTTATATACAAGGAACATTATTATCATCAAAACAAGCATATATGAAATAGTTCGCAACTAACAAGTATCATGCCACATGCCTTTAAACGATAACTAAGATCCCCCATCCACCTCTTTCTTAAAAGAAGATTAAAAGGTAAAGGCTTAGGAAAGGCATTTAAAATCATGTGGGGCATGCATGCACCTTCTCTAGGGCTATTGACACTCATTGGAAATTAAGGAAGGTTTGTGATACCCGAGTGACTCCATCGGGGCTATGGACGCTCGTTGGCAGTGGAGCAAAAATGGTAGAACATGAATAATTAGCTTGAATCTTCAAAATCTCTTGTTTGTAATGACCTTATGTCGCTATATTGGCATTTGAGGAAGAACTAATTCAAGAAGGAATTCCATACTTTGGCTTGGAAACTATGCCCAATAATCTACTCAAGTTGGAAATGAACACTCATTTAACTAATCTGAAGTGCAAGGTATAGTGGGAAGTTATTGAGTTGAAGCTTGGATGCTTTACCAAAGGTAAAGTTTTCCTTAATAGGATTAACAATTGTCTTAAAGATTATTTGTGGAGGAGATTCATGGCTTCGCTCAGTGTGTCGCCAATTGTTGAGAAAGCAACAACCTCCCCATACTGTTTTTGTCTTCTTCATCCGATGAAGGAAAAAATGGATTAGGGCCCCTCCTTTAATTTTTAGATTTTTGAGCTTTCATGGACTTGGCTTGAACTGATGAAATTTAACTTAGAAAATTTTCATGAAATAGGTCTTCGACACTCTTCTCGGACTTCACTAGGATTTAAAAAATTGCTTTGGTCTCTTAGGTACAATACATTGCATGAAAATTTGCTTTCCCCGTGATACAAAAAGACTTAGAACTTTTTTATAAATCTTGACCTGTCGGATCTCTCGAAAGTTTTTGTCCCTCATGATGTCTCCCACTTGACATATTTTTCCCTTGCAATGCATTGTGATGTTTGAAAACTTGCAAGGATACAACATATCACATGGAAAATAAGTTTCATTGCGACATATTGAATTTATCAAAGTTTTCCTCTTCCGCGATGTATCACACCAAAAAATGCTTTCCCTTGTAACACACTGCAACTTGCCAAAACTTGAAGCTCCGTGACAAGTCTTCCTTATCCTACCCTTGACAACTTTCCTCAAGTTGCGACATTGGGCCTTTATCACAACTCACAAAGTTTTCCACGTGTGCAAAACTTTGATTTGAGCATTGATGTGTCATATTTTAAAATTTTAAAAAGGTAAAAAATGTCACTTTTATTTATTAAAAAAGAACCTACGCCCATTTTATTTTACCAT
>WSFP011578848.1:0-10552 GCA_009831015.1 Picea engelmannii | reverse complement strand
CAACAACATTACAAAATGATAAAAAGATTCAATCCTTTCAACCCTGTTAATGCTAGATAGAAAATTGACCATAGAAAATGAATGCTTTCAAAGTTGTCAGTGACAAGAAAGAAAAGTGAGCAACATGATCACTCCTCTCTTTTCAATCTTGCAGGTAGAAGATTTCAATCTTGCAGGAAGAGGATTGAGAAGATAGGTTACATGATGATCATCACTATGCTCATTTCAACGCTTTTCAATCTTGAAGGCAAAAGATTGAGAAGATAGGTTCCATTATAACTCTGCTCTTTTCAGTGTTTTTCAATCTTGCAAGAAGAAGACAATCTTGCAAGAAGAAGACAACATCCGACTTTGAGAAGACAATGTCTAGTTGCAGAGGATTAATAAAACAAAAAAATTACATAAATAAAATAAAACAAAAAATTACATTAATATATAATTATATAAATAAATAAAACAAAACAAAAAATTGGTTGCAGAGGATTATATCAATAAAACAAATAAATACATTAATATAAACAAATAAATAATCCAATTGCAGAGGATTATATAAATAAAACAAAAAATTACATTAATATAGAATTTAAACTATCACATTAGTTAATAATTATAAAAAAAAATATCATATTATAATGAAATATCTTATATTAGAAAATTTTCCCAATTCTCGTTTGATATTTTTTGGGGAAAAAAGAAACGAACATTGGTTTCTAAATAAAAAAATTAATTTAAAAAGCATCCGAAAACATTTAGATTGAAATTCCACCGGACAAAATCAGAAGATATTGAGCCATGGGAAAGGTCCAGTAAAAGCTTTAAAATACAGAACTTATATTTACATAACGAGGAAAATACATAAATATCAGAGTATTACAAGAGATACACACCCCTTGTCTGCCATTAACAACAAGATCGATATATAGCATAAGTGTAGAAAATCTTTACTCATCCTCACAAGGATGGTTATATAGATTGGCACGCGTCTTCGAATCTATGACTCTGGGTAAAATCCTTTGGAAACCTAGGTTTGAGATTTGATTTTCCCGAAGTCCAAAGCCACGAAGGGATCTCATCTGTCGATCTCAGGAGGGCCATGCGTCATCAGATCCATAGCTCAGGGTAAAAGCAGTTGAAGGCAGAGGAGGTTTGAGATTTGATTTTCCCAGAGTCCGGTGACCTGAAGTAATTCTCAATCGTTCAATTCAAGAACACAGGCGTCATCAGATCGCCAGCTCCGGGTAAAAGCACATAGAGGAGCCAAAGGAAAAGGAGCTAGTGCCCGCGCCCTGGAGCACCAAGTTCATGGCAGTCATCGGCACAGAGACGTGGCATTCATCTAGCTCTGACACACGGCACTCATTTCAAGCATTTTAGACATGCTTTCTGCCTGTTTTCGAGTGACACATGTCACCTCTCCATCCACGACATATCAACATGGTGACGCCAGGCCTCCGCATCAGATCATCCTCTGAGAGATGTTATTCTTCAGCGCCAAAAGTAACGCCCCATCCCAAGGAACACTTTTGGCAGATCCTAAATTTGGTGGGCGATTAAGCTTGGAAGTGGCGCTAAATCTAGCGGGTGCGTTCAGATTGCAGATCAAGACCAGACCTACGACCACAGTCCATTACGGGGATGTAACATGCTCGGGCGATATTTTTCTTGAGCGGTCCCGCAATGGAAACCATGGTATGGAGAAAATGCTACATGGAGAAATGTGATGGATTGTGGGCCCAAAAGCGGCCTGAATCCAAACCTCCTTTGACAGCCCCGCAATCTCGTGTTTATATGGCATCCTTCCGAGAGCAGTGCGTAGCCGCCCCCTGAGCATTAGGTCTCGTTCAATCTCTGAGGAGGTAGTTAATGAAAAGAGATCTGGTGGTTGAAACCTTGGCTCACTCCATAAATGGAAGGCATGGAGGTTCCGACCGTGGGGACTAAACCGTCAGCTCATGGTACCCCTGTGGATAGATTTCCCTGCAAAAACCATGTCGATCTAATCTTGTGTCTGACAGAGGGATGAGCATTCAGTCTGATAGAAGAAGTCGTCGACGCAAATCTTTGATTGTAGTGGCCAGGTCACACTCCTGGTAGTGGCGAAATGTTCTGATTATAAATAATTAGTTTTAATATTTTGTTAAGGTCGTCAATTGGTTGAGCAGAGCTCCCTATTTTGTAATGTTTTGATGCCAAAACTGTTCTATGGTTATGTATCAAATTTGAGACTTTCATGTTAATAGAAGTCAACTTATTTTCATCTCTCTGTAAAAACTATGCTAAATCAGTCGGGCATGGAGGATCCAGTTGAGGGTTGTTATGTTGTTGTAATGTAGGTTCAATTACAGTGGTATCGTGACCAGTTTTAGTCAACTCCCTTGTTATCTTTCTCCCTCTTACACTGAATGGCTCGGGCATGGAGGATCCAGTCGAGTTGTCGTAATTGCATTGTGATGTAGGTTTGATAATTGTGTTGTGACTGTGTGCTTATGCTCAAGAGTGATATTGAGTCTGAGTTTTTCTTCTCCAAGCTGCTTGAAATCCCGATGCTCATAACAGTCTTGTTCACCTTTCTCAATAAGTCTTCTCTCTGCTCACACTTAAACTCAATTCACTGACTAAAGTTAATGTGGCCCTCACTTCCTTGTGCATTTCTTGTCCAGTTTCGTGTTGAACATCATTCATATATTGAGTTTTGTCCATTGACCTCCACTCATATAAAACCAACATCCACCAAAAGCTCTAATGGGTATTGGGCTTATCCTCCTGCAATCTGAGGGTGACTCTCAGTGCTAACATTCATGGCTTCGTTGCCGGGGAATGAATTGAAGACATTTTCCTGGGTAAGAACGACAAAGAAATTCTGATTTTGAAGGTGCATCAAAAATCAATACCATTGAAGATTGCATATCTTGCACCTGGCGACTCCACTACTTTAGTTGTGGCTTCCAAAGGCAGACACACGAGGTGTACTCCACAACTGCCTCTGTCTACACCTAAAGCTAACCCAGAGGGAATTATTAAGAAAGGAAAGATTTCTCAAGAAGACTTTTAGTTGTTGTCCCAGATTGAAAGGCTCCCTGGGAAGAACGACATTGCAGAGATCCAGTTTTTGATGGTGAACTAACGCTGGACACATTATTCTGACGACTCATTTTTCACCATGGCGACTCCACTAGTTTGAAATGGAAAATATTTTAGCTGAGAGGTATGCCTTCTGTGATTTTTTGAAAATAGTGGGTTTCCCTAATCCACTGCCTGATAGAGATGAATGGGAAATAAGCCTTCCTAAATTCCAAGGAGAAGAGTGGGAAGTACCAACTGAAAATTTGCTGGACTTTCATGAATTTATTCATCGACTTCATATCGTGCATGAAGATGTTCAGATTAAGTTTTTCAAGCTTTCATTAAGGGGGATTGCTCATGATTGGTGTCGATCTCTTCCCATTGCAAGCATTAGCTCTTTGACAGGTTTTCATGCATCTTTCAATTCGTTTTGTAAAGATTATTTTTCAGCTGAGTATATTTATGAAAAATGTTGTGATGAGTTTTCTTTGCTTTATAAAGATTTTTCCTGTCACAAGGACCAGATTTGTGATGAAGCATTTATTGTGAAAGAAAGCATTTGCCATGAAGATCATGAGGCGTTGAATGATATTTATTATGATAGGAATAACATAGAAATGGTTGGCATCATATCGGATGTATCTATTGGTTTAAGCGTTCATGAAGATCAACACGTCTCTTCTGAATATTCCAATGTCGAAGAGCAAGCGTATTCTACATGAGATTTTTCTCCTGACTGCAAAGCTGAGATAGATGAAAAGTTAGTGACCCAAGCTAGGGAAGATTTCTCTATATTTTTTCCCAGCTTTTCAGAATTGAAGGAAGATTTTGCTTGCTGCTCTTATGAAGGAAATGCAAAGGATATTTTGGTCCTTGAAACAAAGGTTTTTGGCAGCCCTGCTTATGATGAAGAAGTGATTTCAAATACTGACCAAGAAAAACCAACTTTTGATGAATATCCCAATGCAGATAACGAAGAGAAGAGATTTTCCATGGTTCATGTTTATGATGATTATGAATCTAATCCTTAGGAGAGCCATGAAGGAGAAATGTCAGAGCTAAATGTGAAGTTTATCTCCTGTCCAAAGCTCGTAAATGAGCAGATATCACCTCAGACTAGTCAACCTACATCAGTTCTCCACCCACATGTACACTCTGAGAACATCAAATGACGGGTGAGCAACAATGAAGGACATGAGGTAATTTCTTACCAGTTGAGCTTTCCTAATTATAATTTTTTTGACCCTGTGGGTTTTTATATGGAGTTGTGTTTTCCAAAAGCATTGGAGCCTCCAAAATTATTCATCTTATCATCATTTGGGGGTATTGTCAGTATTCCAAGGCATGTTTTATGTATGTTGTCATACTTCCTTTACCTTTTGTGGATCATTTGCAATAAAGGGAAGAATTATATTACCAAGCAGTCTAGGTGGCTATGGTGGAAGTTTGCTTTCACCTAGCACTTTGTAAAAATCAGTTAGTCTAGGAGTGTACATAAATAAGCTCCTTCTGGAGCCCATGTGTTTGTTTCTGTTTTTAGTAGAGTAGTGTACATATCTCCCCGGTTTCTTCGATGAAAGTTTTGAGTTAGACTCCATAGCCCAACAGCTAAGGCACTGGAGCTGCATGTTCTTGGCATCTCATAGGGAGCATGCCATCCCCTGTGGAGCCAAATGTTATCACATAATGTTCTCTGGAGTCGTATGTGTTCGTTGTTGGTACCTAGGTCTGTAATTTTGCCCTGTCCCTCTCCTTTTTGCAGGCCAAATCTTAAGTTTTTCCCCCTTTCGGCTTGTAAATCGTTTTCTGCTTGCCCTTGTTTGTTTGTGCGTCCTGGTTTTCCTTGAATATATTACTTGAGATAAACGTCGGCCCCAAGCCCCTCTGTTTTTCTCCAAGAAAGAGCACTTGCCTGCTGTATTTCAGTCACTGGTCTCCCTATTTTCCCAAGCCCACAACAAAATTGTCCAAGTCCTTGTTCACGCAGGTCACAACCTTGAGCATGAAGCGCAGCTTTCAGAACAGTTTATTTCAGACTTGAATTGCAAGCAGCAGGCGAGTCCATTTTGCGACGGTGGGGATCCCCTGTGAAGATTGGATTAACGGCCCCGGGGTATTCAGAGTTTCAAAATTGCACAAGTATAGCACAATAAAAAGCGCCGAAGTCTCGAAGAAATCACAAATCGTTGATCTTAAAAGGGACAGGTGGCAGTTGATCCAAGCATTCGGGGAAATGAGCTTCGAGAGTTTCGAAGTGAGAAGTGCATAAAACTTCTGGAGAGTCGAAGCCCAAACTCCTGAAGCAATCGTGGACCACTGATCTCAAAATCAGAAGGGAGTCGTTGATCTTAGCGGCAGTGCCTCCCGAAGGCCCGAAGTCCCGGAGTCCTGAAGAGGATCTTGGCCATCCAAATCCAGAATGCCACGCGTCATCAAATCTATGACTCCGAGTAAAATCCCTTGGAAGCCCAGGTTTGAGATTTGATTTTTCCGAAGTACGGATCCACAAAGGGATCTCAGCCGTTGATCTCAGGAGGGCCACGTGTCATCAGATCCATAGCTTCGGGTAAAAGCAACTGAAGGAAGAGGAGGTTTGAGATTTGATTTTCCCGGAGTCTAGAGACTCAAAGTAATTCTCAGTCGTTCGATTCAAGAAGACATGCGTCATCAGATTGCCAGCTCCGAGTAAAAGCACATATAGGAGCCAAAGGAAAAGGAGCTAGCGCCTGAGCCCTGGAGCACCAAGTTCGTGGCAGTGGTCGGCACAGACACGTGGCATCCGTCTAGCGCTGACACATGGCACTCATTTCAAGCATTTTAGACATGCTTTCTGCGTGTTTCCAAGTGACACATGTCACCTCTCCGTCCGCGACATATCAACATGGTGACGTCAGGGCTCCACATAAGATCATCCTCCGAGCGCTGTTATTGTTCAGTGTTAAAAGTAGCGCCCCATCCCAAGGCACACTTTTGGCAGATCCTAAAGTTGGTGGGCAATTAAGCTTGGCACTGGCCGTAAATCTAGCGGGTGCGCTCAGATTGCAGATCAGGACTAGACCTACAACCACTGTCCATTGCGGGGACGCAACATGCTTGGACGATATTTTTCTTGAGTGGTCCCGCAATGGAAACCATGGTATGGCGAAAATGCTATGTAGTGAAATGTGATGGATTGCGGGCCCAAAAGTGGTCTGAATCCAAACCGCTTTTGACGGCCCCGCAATCTCGTGTTTATATGGAATCCTATCCGAGAGAAACGCGTAGCCGCCCCCTGAGCATTAGGTCTCGTTCAATCTCCAAGGAGGCAGTTAATGAAAAGAGAGTTGGTGGTTGAAACCTCGGCTCACTCCATAATTGGAAGGCATGGAGGGTCTGGTCGTGGGGACTGAACCGTCAGCTTGTGGTACCCCTATGAACAGATTTCCCTGCAAAAACCATGTCAATCTGATCTCGCATCTGACAGAGGGATGCATGTTTAGTTTGACAGAAGAAGTCATCAACACAATGCTTTGATTGTAGTGGCCAGGTCACACTCCTGGTAGTGGCGAATTGTTCTGAGTATAAATAATTAGTTTTGATAATTTGTTAAGGTCGTCCACTGGTTGAGTAGAGCTCCCTATTTTGTAATGTTTTGATGCCAAAACTGTTCTCTGGTTATGTATCAAATTTGAGACTTTGATGTTAATAGAAGTCGGCTTCTTTTCATCTCTCTGTAAAAACTGTGTTGAAACACTTGGACATGGAGGATCCAGTCGAGGGTTGTTATGTTGTTGTAATGTAGGTTTGATTATAGTGGTATCGTTACCAGTTTTAGTCAGCTCTCTTGTTATCTTTTTCCCTCTTACACTGAATGGCTCGGGCATGGAGGATCCAGTTGAATTGTCGTAGCTGCATTGTGATGTAGTTTTGATTATTGTGTTGTTGTGACTGTGTTGTTTGGACATATTTCAATGTCTGAAGCTTGTGCTCAAGAGTGATCTTGGGTTTGAGTTTTTCTTCTCCAAGTTGCTTGAAAGCCTGATGCTCATAGCATTCTTGTTCACATTTCTCACTAATTCTTCCCTCTGCTCACACTTAAACTCAATTCACTGACTAAAGTTAATATGGCCCTCACTTCCCTGTGCATTTCTTGTCCAGTTTCGTGTTGAACATCATTCATATATTGAGTTTTGTCCATTGACCTCCACTTATATAAAACCAACATCCACCAAAAACTCTGATGGGCACTGGCCTTATCCTCCCGCAATCTGAAGGTGACTCTTAATGCTAACACAACGCATTCGCAAATAAGAGGTGCATGCATGACTCTCTTCATCTTCTCCAATAATGGAAGACTCTACAAAGATGCAAATAGGAGGTGCGTAGTCTATTATGTTACATCCCGTAGGCTTACTTTGTAGTTTTCAAGAATCTGAATAAATGCAACAACAGTACAAAATGATAAAAAATTCAATCCTTTCAACCTTGTTTGTTAATGCCATATAAAAAATTGACCATAGAAAATGAGTGCTTTCAAAGTTGCTAGTGACGAGAAAAAAAAGTGAGCAATATGATCACTCCTCTCTTTTCAATCTTGTAGGTAGAAGATTTCAATCTTGCAGGCAGAAGATTGAGAAGATAGGTTCCATGATCATCACTCTACTCTTTTCAACGTTTTTCAATCTTGAAGGCAAAAGAGGAGGACCATTTTGAGAAGACAAGTTGCAAAGATTGAGAAGAAAGGTTCCATTATAACTTTGCTCTTTTCAATGCTTTTCAATCTTGCAAGAAGAAGACAATCTTGCAGGAAAAAGACAACACCCGACTTTCAGAAGACAACGTCCAGTTGCAGAGGATGCCCATTCCTTGAGGAGGAGAGGCATGTCCCATTCCTTGAGGAGGAGAGGCACGAGGTTGAGCAGAAGAGAAAATGCAACTGGGTAAGAGATTGAGAAGGGAAATGCAACTGCTTAAGAGATTAATGGACTCATCGTGCATGCCCATAAGAATGAAGAAGATAGATTATTTTGGATTTTCCTTGAACTCATGAAAGCGACATGTAAGCTACCACGTGGAAGTCTCACTCACTGCCACTGTCAAGTGGACGTTTGATTCACTGCCACTGTCTACATTACAACGGGTTATGGGTTATGTTTTTCCAAACATTTAATGTTTGGAATTAATGCTAACTTTCAATCTTAATTCATTTTGCCTCCTTGAAGCCTTCCGTTTCCTAAGTTTGAAGTTTGTTTTTGAAGTTTGTTGGCTCGATATGAAGCCAAATAAGACCTCAATTTGAAAGTCGGTTTATAAGACCTCAATTTGAAAAGTTAGGATACAAACTTATATGCGAGCTCGAAATTTATATGAGTTTGGCAAAACTTTGGTTAAAATGACTAGTTTCCGTGCAGAGATTAATAGAACAACCTCTAACCGATTATTAAGAGTAATAGAACAACCTCCAACCGATTACTAAGAGTCCCTGCAGCAGCCCGAAGGGTAGGGATTAATAATGCGATATAGGCCTTGCACTATAGTTGTAGAATAAATTTAAAAAGAAGTTATTACTCTCCTTCAGCAACCTAAAGAATTTATATCATATTTGGGCATGGCCCACTAGGTGAGTCCTCATGGTTCTACCAGGTTACGGGTTCAATTCCACCAACCCACCCCATGCTTCAGTACGGGTTCGATTCCACCCACCTCATGCTTCATACTTGTAGTAACAATTGGTGAGGAAGCCAGATTCGCACCCTCGTTCCGGTTCGAAGAGACTTATCATTTGTGACAGTGAAAGAGACTTGGACAAAAGCCTGGTAACAGTTGCCGAGGAAGCCAGATTCGCTCTCTGCTTCCAGATACGCTCAGTGTTTCCGCTTTATTTATGACTACTGGTTAAGCCGGACCAAAGCCAAAGGTGGAGATTGTATCTTTGGCTATATAAATAAAACAAAAAATTACATTAATATAGAATTTAATGTATTACATTAGTTAATAATTATAAAATAAAATATCCTATTATAATGAAATATCTTATATTATAAATTTTCCCCAATTCTCGTGTGATATTTTTTTGGGAAAAAAGAAACGAACACCTATTTCTAAATAAAAAAATTAATTTAAAAAGCATCCGAAAACACTCAGATTGAAATTCCACCGGGCAAAATCAGAAGATATTGAGCCATGGGAAAGGTCCTGTAAAAGCTTTAAAATACAGAACTTATATTTAGATAACGAGGAAAATACATAAATATCAGAGTATTACAATGGTCTGCCATTAACAACAAGCTCGATATATAGCATAAGTGTAGAAAATCTTTACTCATCCTCACAAGGCTGGTTATATAGATTAGCACATGGTGACACATTTGCAGGCCTGGAAGCAAAAACATGCGAAATCTAGCTAGGGCACAGGCAACAAAAATTAACTCAGATTCCGAGCACTGCATAAACAGCGAAGGATTTATCCAATTTTAACATCAATAGTCCTAGGTTTCTTCGGCTCCGGCGGTGGAAGCTTAGGAACGGTGACGGTGAGCACTCCATCCTGACACGCGGCAGATATGGCCTCTAGGTTGCAGTCAGCGGGCAGGGTGAACTTTCTCATGAATTTCCCCACCCTACGCTCCATGCGAATGTATTTCACTTCCCCTTCTTCTTCCTTTTCGTTCCTCTTCCGCTCGCCGCTGATGTTCAGAACATTCTCGTCTTCAACTTGAACCTTCGCAGGGCACAGCAGCACACATCTCAACAAAACCCTAGCAGACGCCCAAAACAGGCGAAAGAATGAAAATAAAAGAGGCGAAAGAAGGATATTTAAATGCTTTGAGATACCTTGATGTCGTTGGATTTAAGGTCAGGCATGTCGATTATAAAGACGTAGGAATTTGGGTATTCTTTAACATCCACAGGAGTGGAAGCCATGGCCTTGGTGTCACGCATGTAAGAGCGAGTCGGAGCGTTGAGAAGCTTCTCCAGGTCGTCCGGCACGCCGAGCAAGTGCTGCACTGTTATCAACGAAGGATCCATTGCCATCTTTCAAATTTGTTGCCCTGCACAGAAAATACACTTATTTTCCCAGAATCTTTACTAGCCGAATACATTCATTTTTCCCTAATCTTTATGGCCCGACTTCAGATTCCAGAGATATTTGCCAAATATATCTGAAAATCACCAAATAGCTTACCGGATTTTGAAGAACAATGTCTCTCGAACAAACGCCTGCAAAGAAAAAAATTCTCTATGGAACTCGATGAGGAACGGAGAGAATCGGAGAAAATACATAGAGGCTTTCTCTCCATTCTGGAAGCGTCGAGGATTCTCGAGCTGCTTCTGGAGGATTCGGGTAACTGGGTCATAACTTTTCCCTCAATTTTTCTCTGGTCAGATAAGTGACGTGGCTAATTGGTGATAAGCCACCTAAAGTCTTTAGGCGTAGGATTAATCAATGTAATTTGGACACTTAACCATGAAAATCATTTTCCCATAATCATTTAGAAGGAAAGGAAAG
>WSFP011578847.1:0-10552 GCA_009831015.1 Picea engelmannii | reverse complement strand
TTATATTTATAAATTCATGTAGGCACCAACCTACTATTAAAATGATTGTAGGCACCAAACTAATGGAGACATAAATATCCTTAATTGAGCACCAACTCAACAAGATGTAAGCACCAACCTACTGGAGACACCAATCTCCTCAACTGATCCCCAACTCAACAAGATGTAGGCAACAATTATTATGTTCCAAATGCTTAAAATATCATAATAGAACATAAGTACACACCACGTACATAATGTGAGTGTGCAACACAACTCCAAGATAGATACATTATAAAATAAATCTTTAAAGAATAGGAGAACCTCCTCCAAATAACCAAATACATTCATACATCACAATTCACATGTCTACAATAATGAATACATGATCTATATATATACCTATTAACACCTACACATGAGTCCCCTTGGGGCATATCATGTACATTTAACCATGTATATTCCCCCTTTGGGTCATAAAATAGTACATATATGGGGATAAATGTACATGTAATGTGTAAATATAAATGTAATATGGTCCACCTAATAGTAAAGGGGCCTCATGTGTACGTGTTAATAGGTATATATAGAGATCATGTATTCATTATTGTAGACATGTGAATTGTGATGTATAAATGTATTTGGTTATTTGGAGGAGTTTCTCCTATTAGTTAAGGAGTTATTGTATAACTTATCTATCTCGGAGTTGTGCTCTACACTCACATTATGTACATGGTGTGTAGTTCTATTCTGTTACAATATTTTAATGATTTGGTTCATTACATTTGGTATCAAAACATCGATCCTAGGGTTTGTTTTCCTCAATAAAGTCATTTTGGCATTTTTACTATAACTTTTGTTTGTGGCCACTTCAGAAAATGAAGCTTCGAGGTATTTAGAAGAAATATTAGGGTACACGTGGTACCAATTTCATCTTCTATATTGTTATAATTTCCGCAATACACCCTATGGAAGATAGGGTTTTTTACTAGTCCTATAACTAGTCTGAAATAGGTGTTCCAGGTAAAACAATCATATCTTCCTCATAGAGGATCCAAATTCCATGAGACCAATTGAATTGGAAAGATAACAATCTATAGTATTTTGGGTGTGAATTTTAAAATCATTTATTTAATATTGGACGTGTGACATTCTATACAAGTTCTCTCTGTAGAATAGGCTAAAATTCAGAAAGGTTTAGGATAGTTACCATAACTTTCATTTGGCACACCCAATTTTGGTTAGACCGATGGAATTATAGAGAAGACATTTTAGAGTACAAACATTTCAGAGTACTATAGGTCAAAATTTCAAACTCATAGGGAATGAAATTTTAGAAATACATCAAAAGAAGGTCGACGAGAAGGACAAACTCCAAATTAGGCTTTTAAAATGTATGCTCACTTAAACTATCATAAATTTTGATTGGGATGTTCGATTGAGGTGATTCAAAAGCCAGTGGAAAGATAAAAAAAAATAATATTATATTGGAAAATTTATTATAACTATTTGATATCATTATCCTTAATATACTAAGGTTGTAAGTTGAGGGTTGGGGTTAGACTTCATGTAAGAATCAATGACAATACCCAAATTTATAGGAGATGAAGATAAAGATGAAATCAATCCCAAGGAATGATTGAGGATGATAAAGAAAAATAATTTGAGACCTTTGATGATATGATTTTACCTAAAGAGTGAAGCTTTTAAGTGGTGGGATAGCCTTGATGAATGTACTAAACTCTCCCCCACATGGAAATGTTTTGAAAAAATCTCCTCAAATAAATGGATCAAGGATACAAAGAAGGATGAGATGTATAAAATTCAAGAGGAGTTAAAAGAAGAAAAATAAGAGATAAAGAAGAAGGGTGATGAGCTATCTAAGGTACAAGACCTTAATGAAGAACTTGTTAAAGAAGCTCAAACATTAAAACAAGAAAAGTCTAGCAAAGGAAAGTGGGAAACAGATGAGGTAAGGGAAGAATTGAAAAATAAATATGTAGATTATGAAACCATAATAAAAAATTATTGGATGAGGGTACGAGATTGAAAGAAGAAAATAAAAATTATCAAAATAAAGAAGAAACGATGATCTTGGATGGAAAATCTACCAAAAGAATTGAAGAGGATATTTGCAAGAATGTTGAGGAATCCCTAAATATTAATGAGGTAAAATTAGAAATGTAATCAATAATTGAAGAAGGACATCATAAATTGATAAATGGGGTGACATTGTAGCTCCAGAAGGAGAAAGAAGACAAGATTCAATAAGGTCACCAGAAGATAATTGAACAATTTGAACTTCATATAGAGGATGTACAAGCCAAATATGATATTATTATCTCCAAGGCTATAGTAATCAAATACCAAACAAAGAGGATAGATAATTCCATTATCAATGAAAATAATATATATGAAATGAGTGTGTAGAATGAATAAAAACCATCAAATTTGAAGCCATATCAACACCCTCATTATCATAAAATATTTAAAGGAAGACAAGAAGATCAATATCAACATTATCAAGGAATAAGATGGAATACTCATCAATATTCATGGAATATGGCATCACAAAACCATTATTCAAAAATATATTATCATAGACCAACATCTATTACAAATTGGAGAAGCTTCAACAACAATACATGGAATCAAAGGAAATAAAATTATGCAACAACTAGCCACCAAGGATTACGACAAAAAACATTGATTTTGAATGGATGGATCATCATTAATGGAAAGAAGAAAGAAAGAACATAATAAATCATATTACTTGGTTTCATCACATGTGAAGACTTTAATTGCAAATCTTTGAGGACAAAGAATTTTGAACGAGGTTACTATGTTATGACCCAAAGGGGGAATATACAGAGTTGAATGTATATGATATGACCCCAAGGGGAGCATATATGGGGCTAAATGTACATGTAATGTTTAAATATATATGTAATAGGGTTGGATTAATAGTAAAGGAGCCCGCTGTGTAGGTGTTAATAGGTATATATATAGATCATGTATCCATTATGTTACGAGGAAAATCTCTCTATGGCTAGGGTGAACCACAACAGATAGGTATGACTGTAGAAATCGACTTAATTCCAACATATGATATATAAACTAATGTGCAAGAGAAATAAGAAAGAGGCTTACTTCGTCCAAACATTTCATGATGTCCACCATTGAGCACTTTGACCCAAAGCTTTATACCTGCAACAAGTTCTCAACAAACAAGCAAAAAAAGCACATAATGATAATATAAAAGGTTAGCACATTAGATAGCATAATCCATCAATATACAAAAAAAACATGCCCATGGATCATAACACATATATTTGCAATATATCAATTGGACGGGAAATGAGTATTTATATTAATAAATGATCAACAGAAGTGAAAACATTACTAACTTCCATGTCGGCATGGTTCGGAACCAAGAAACCGAGTTCCTTCCAACTGGGCCTCCACCACTTCAATCCTCCACCAAAGGCAAGCTCATATAAGGGAGACACAAAGGTTATCCATCAATAAGGGAAGAGCTTAGGGGCTGAACACTGTATTCAAACTTAAAGGACAAAGGGATGCAGACTCAATAATGAAGTAATAATTTCTCCAGAGTAACTTTGCTCTCAAAGTTGAATTCTCTCTTCTTTTCCATAGCTCAGAATTGGATTCTTTATAGCCTTCAAAATGCAACTGAAGGGCCGAATCGAAACATTTCCAATATATGGAAGGCCAAGGATCATAGATATCTTTTCGTGACATGGAAACCCGACATTTAATTTTGATTTTCTGGCACAAATCCTAATGTACGTGGGCTGTAGTGGAGCAGCCAACGTATACGCTTGTTGTATATCTTTCAAGGTGCATACAAATGGAAAAATATTTATTTTTGTCTCTGGATTTATCAATCAGGGAAAGTAATTCTGCATGGGGGAATGGAATAAGGTCCTCTCCATAAGATTGCATAGGGTGAGGAAAATCTTGCTATAGCACATTATTGTAGACATATTAATTGTGATGTATAAATGTATTTGGTTATTTGGAGGGGTTTCTCCTATTCTTTAAGGAGTTATTGTATAACTTATCTATCTTGTATTTTTTCTCCATGTTCATATTTTGTACATGGTGTGTACTTCTATTTTGTTATGATATTTTAAGGATTTGGTTCATTACACCAACCTATTGGAGACACCAATCTCCTCAACTGAGCACCAAATCAATAAGACCTATATAGACACCAATATAATATCCTCATACATGGAGTACTTCTGACTTCACCTGAATGCTTCATTCCAGAGACAATCCTTCAAACCCTAGTCACATGTAGCCTTCATTCACTAGTGAGCCTCATAGCATCATTCTGAAAATGTAATCACCGATGACAACATCCATTGATGAAAACATTCACTAATGACAAGATACACTAATGGAAACGTCAAAAACTCAAAACAATGCACATGGTAGCATCACAAACCTCCAGTCCTTCATAGTGCACCTTGAGAACAAGAAAGAACCCAATAATATCCCTTAAACTTTTCTTCCACACCTTTATATCCCCAAAAGACACCCCATCACCTTTAATGCACCTGAGATCACTTCTGTGCACCTCATACTTGATATTTTTCTTAGTTTCACTACAAATTTGCATATCTATCTTGTATTTACAGTAATTATGTCCCTACTTTCAGGGACAACCTGTAAAGACTGGCTGAGCTGACCTCAATTTTATGGTTGGGTTGTTGGATGGAAAAATTCATATCTCCTCATTCCTAGGGAGCCAGAGGGAATTCCATATATCATTCGAAAGGTCTTGGAATAATATTTCCAACCATATAAATTGTGCTCCCATTTGAGTTAGGTATGTAGGGTAAAAATTCCTTCAAAGATAGGGTATCCAAACTAACCATCAAAAATCCAAAAATAATACTTTCAACAATCTCCATATTGCAATATTTATCTTGGACATCTTAGTATTGCAATATTTATCTTAGAGATATGTAGACTCCCCCTGTCTTTGACATCAATGAGAACAATATTTCCAACAACCCAACCTTATATTACAAGGATATTATGCAAAATGAAGCATATGTTGTCAAATTCCATCCACATCTTAAAATTAGGCACATGTTGTTGTTTTCATTTGGTGCTCTTATTTTGGGCATGTCATTACATAAGTTTAGAAATGTCTCGACATATGTACATTAAAAATAATCATGGGATTAGTGGAAAGTGGAAAAGAACCTTCCTAGGAACCATAGTTGGTTTCAACCTTGGTCTATACCTCCCTTCTTGACATTTCAGAAATTTAGTCTCACTCGCTAGTTTTTTGTGAAATAATACACAACCATTCACACATGTGTGGATGTTTTCATACCCTAAGCCTAGCTTAGTGATTTGTGTTTTACATTGACCTTTTTGTTTTATTGGCGATGTGGAGTCAGGTGGAAACAACTGGTGTAAGAATCCCAATAGCTCATCTACACTCTCATTTGTCCAACCATACACTACTTGAAAGCTAATATTTTGAAGGATTGTTATCAAATTACTTAACTTTCCCATCCCATACACGAGTTTTAAAACATCCTCCATCAAATTGTTCCAATCACCATTGAGGCTCTCATCCAACATTCTATCAACTTCAAACCCTTCATCTATGATTCCTACCTCTTCATTTATGTTTGGTGCTTCTTCATTTATGTTTGGTGCTTCTTCATCTATGTTTGGTGTTATATTTGGTTCCTCTTCATCTATATTTGGTGCTCTATTTGGTTCCTCTTCATCTATGTTTGGTGCCTCTTCATCTCTCATGCCATGAAATTCTATCATATTTGGATATTTATTTTCATCCCAAGGGCTTATACCACTATTCACTCATCTTATAATGTGTTGTTATATCAGATTTTTTTTTTCATATTTCCACCACAACAATTTTTGCATGGACATGGATATCTCTCCAAGCCCTTCTCATTAGATATACACTAATCTTGTGCATGGTATTAATCAGTTGTCAACATTCGATGTTAACTCATCTCCGATGTTCTAAATTCGATTATGAATTTGATATGTTAATTAACAAATATCAAATATTTTAAATAGCACAAGGGCACAAAATCTACATACATCTGAAATATCACCAATGAGTTGTATATGAATATTAGCTGGTGGGATTAGTTTGTATTATAGAACCATATACCCAAAATCACCATTTCCATTATCACATACCCAAATTCATATTGGCGCTTGAGCTAGAGTAGGATAGTTAGTTTCTAGTCTTCAACCAAAATATTAAACTCAATAGGCTAATCTTTTACATTAGGCTTCCAAGTTCCTTTGTTAAGCCGATATTGGCATATACCTATTGACAATTTCCAGATTTAATCATCTTTTAATCATAGAGATGGTTTCTATGGACACAATTTAATATGTCAAGAATATTCTTCATCGTCACATGAAATTGAGGGTTAAGATTTTATGAATTATCTTCCTCACATGTCAAAACATGGTCGTTAATCAACACTGAGGCTCATTACTGAAATTAGCTTGATAATAACCAACCAAATTATTTACTACAAAAGCATAGTTATTTACTGTGCTTGGTTTTCATGGCATCAATTAATTATTGGGTTGAGGAATTTTCCTTCCCGGGGTTTTAACTGTGTCAGTTATTTACTTCCCTGGGTTTTAACTGCATTAGTTATTTACTACGCACAATTCTTTTATTTTATTTTATTTTTAACTGTGGGGGATTTTTTTTTTTGTATGGGGTCTTCACGCATGCATTACCTGTGACGTGGGAAAGAGCCGATACCTATTGGTGTTCACCAGTTGCATTAGCGTCTATGCTAGTTTTATTACATTCAATAGTCTCCAAAGGGAAACTACATGATGCAACTAATTAATAAGAAAGAAAACATGATGATGCAGGTGCATCAATTTTTTTCCCAAAAAAAATTATTTATATTCCAAGAGAATATACAAAATACAATCCATCACGAGGCATGTTTAGTAACCTTCCCCTATTCACAACTTTCTTTCCAAGGTTTGCTTCTTTAGTTGTTCCATATGACCTCGGTCATCCTTTACATCTTTTGCAAAAACTATTAATACAAAAACCAATACATCCCTTCATACAAACTTAAAGAAGAAACTTAAAACCAAATTTTGATAGATTTAGATTCTATTCCATTCACAAACTTGTTATGGACAAAGGTATCGATTTGGATCTCTAGGGCCTTTTTGGATAATTCATCTTCCTTCATGTTCAGTTCCCTCAACATATGGTGAAAAAAAAAACTTTCAAAAGATAGATAAACAAGTTTTATGTCTCTCTTGATTGGGTCTAAACTGATGTTTTGAAAGATTGCTTTTCCTTGAGCCTAGTCAATCACTAGCTTGGAGTCCCCAAGAACCTACAGTTTTTGGTTGTCCATAGCTTTAGCTGTTTTGTGAAGGCTCCATAGTCCAATCAACTCTACGCGATTGTTAGAACCTTCTCCCAGAGCATATTTTATATACACATAATGATTTTGAGTGATGAATAAGACGACACCTACTCCACATTTGAATGGCTGCCCCTATGCTTCCTTGTTGAAGTAGCCCCATGGGATCACAAAGTCGAGAGAAGGGAAAAATGAGATTCTCTTCTTCAGTTATTTTGGAGCTGATTTGAAATCCTATGCTTGGCTCAAATTTACAGTGGTCGTGACCTCCGGTGATACATATTTGTCCTAAAATGTGGAAAAATTACATGCCCACCATAGATTTGAGACGATAATACTAGGTAGACTTGCATAAATATAAGCCAATCTATCTATTATCCAGTGCCTAAGACATTCCTCTAGACTTTCGAATTTCCATTCTGAGTTGATGCCAAGATTATCCTTAATCATCGAATAAAATTTTCCTACATAAGGGCATGAGACAAAAACATGAGAGTTAGATTTGACATCAGATTTGCAGAGCACACACTAGTTAGGTCCAATCCACCCCCCCTTTATCCCATTGTCCCAAGTGAGAAGTTTGTTTTTGAGGGATAGCCATAATGTGAGCTTGCATCTTAAAGGATATTTTAGTTTCCAAAGATGTTTCCACCACCAAGCTTTCATTATAGGCCTTTTGTCCTCAAACTAGGCTTTGTAGCCTAGTTTAGAAGTGAAGGATCCACTGGTTGGGTTCTTTGACCATCATAGAACATCCTCTGACTCATTATTAATGATAATGGAATTTTCGCAAAGATTTGTGATGAAGGAGTCCCATTCTTACAATAGGTTATCAGGGATACCAAGAAAGGTCGATCTTTCCACCCCTGTTGACCCTGAACCTGGGGGGAACCGATACTCACATATACTAAAGAATGTATGTTGGGGCTACATAGAAGATGAATAAAATTATTTGATAGTATGAAGCCATTTCCAGCTCCGAGCCATGGGTTTTCACCTACTCTAATCTTCCTCCCATTTCCTACTCTCCAAATGGTCCAGTTATCGACCAAGGGGAAGGCTTCTACCAATGCTTTCCACATGATTGAGCCTTTAGTATATTTCACTGGAGTTTTGAACTGTTATACCAGAGAGAGGTTCATTAAATACTTTGAGCACACCATCCTAACCCACTGGGAATTATTTTGTGCAAGCCTCGAGAGGTTTCTACCTGCTAGATCTTGGGAAAAAGTATGAATATTCTTGAGACCCCATCCTCCAAATTCTTTAGGAGCAGTTATAGAGTTCCAGTTGGCTAGATGAAATTTACCCAATAAATTTTGACCCGACCATAAATAGTTAAATCTTAGTCTTCTAATCTTATCCAATATACCTTTGGAGATTGCTTTTATAACATTCCAGTAAATCATAATACTTTCTAGAATAGACTTGTTCAAAACAATCCTTCCTCCTCTAGAAAGAAGCCTATTAGTCCAGACATAAATTCTTGCTTCCACTTTGTGTATAAGCCATATCCAATCCCATTTTTTATAGTTGTTGGGTTTGGGTTGAAAACCAATATATTTGAAGCCTTCATTGAAATTTCTTCTCTGAGTAGGGATTAGGGAAAGGAAAGGGATTACTTTTCCATCAAAGACATTGTTAAGGAGCATACATGATTTTTCCATATTTATTTGCATGCGTGTGGATTTTCAATAAAGACCTATTATACCTTTTAATACAGATATATTGCATAAAGTGCCATATACACAACAAAAAATGTCATCGACAAAGAGAAGATGGGTTATCATCTCCGTTTTTGAGACCATTATACCTTGTAGCCACCCTTGCGATCTAGCCTCTTTTAATAGTCTTCTCATCCCCTCTTCCTTAAGAAGAAATAAAAATGGAGAAAAGGGGGCATCCTTGCCATATACCTATGGTTTCTTTGAAGAATCGCGAAGGAGACCCATTAACTAATATGATGAAGGAAGTGCTTTGGATGCAATCCATAATCCAATTAACGATATCTACACTTATCCTAATCTGAATTAGAGCCAATCATAAGAAAGTATAGTTTACTTTGTCGTAAGCTTTAGACAAGTCCAATTTAAGAATGGTAACCTTGGGATTTTTTTTTTCAACGAGTGAAGGACTTCTTGAGCCATGGAAACTGCATCAAAATTAGATGATTTTGCAAAAAAACGTATTGTTCTTCTCCAATGACAAAACTAAGTAAGAGATTTAATCTTCTTGCAATTAATTTGGAAATTATTTTGTACACCACATTGCAATAGGAAATGGGTCTAAAATCACCAAATTAGATTGCATTTTTTACCTTTTGGATAAGGAAAAGAAAGGTCGAGTTCAAATCTCCATGAACTCTTCCCACGCTTTGAGATTATTTTGCCACTGATAAAAGGTACTCCTTGAAGAGATCATAGAAGGCTTTAAATAACTCTACAATAAAGCCATCCGACCCTAGAATTTTTCCATTTTTCATGGAGTTTAATGTTGACCACAATTCTTGCTCCGTTACATATATTCTCACCTCCTCATTCATTTCTTCTATGAAGAAAGAGGGAAACTTGGTGACCACTTCAAGTGTCTCTTGGATCGAAAAACCTGCTGGAGCCCTGAAAAGGTTTTCAAATAAGATTGCACCAAATTTCATCTTGTATTGAAAGGAGTTTACCCTTCTTCCTTCTTCATCTATTATTTCCCATATCGAATTTTGGTTTCTGCGTAGGTTGGCGAACTACTGAAAATATTTTGTATTATTATCACCTTCTTGAATCCATAAGGTTCTACTCTTTTATTTCCATTCTAATTCTTCATTTGAGAGCCATATTGATTTTATTTCCTCCATACGCCTCAACTCATCTAAATTGGAAGTATGAAGAGACCCTTCATTAATTCTTTGTCTGAGTCTGGTCAGATTTTCTTCAATATTTGAAATCTTCCTTTGTTTTTTGGCCCTCCAGACAGGGATCCAAATTTTTATGGGTTCTTTTAACTTTTTCATATTTCCTACAAACTGATCCATCATCGATTCAGGGTTTGAAGAAGAGATATTGACCCAGTTTGTAGATACCAGACTTTTGAACTCTGCATTTGTTAGCTAAAATTAGTTTATTTTCATTGGGCAAGAGGAG
>WSFP011578841.1:0-10552 GCA_009831015.1 Picea engelmannii | reverse complement strand
ATATGTTTGTAATCCTCGTTTTAGTCATGCTACCATATTTGTTGACTCATAGGTGGTTTAATAAGATAGTTGTGCATAATTGTCTTAGTTGTGGAATGCTCTAATAGCCATCCATTATGTGTGACCTCTCTCACGCTGCAATCTATGCACATGCATCAATACACTTGGATGGTTTTGCTCATCCTCCACCAAGGTTACAGTTTCCAGACACATGCACACCACATTCAGATCTTGACTTCAACAAAAATGGATCAACTCTTAGAAACCTCGTTGAAGAACTCTGACTCCCAAGTTTTAAATGAGTCCTTAGAGCACCTCTTGGGAAAATGCACCAATGAAAGAGATAAGAATATGATTTTAGAGAAATCGTTGGATTTCATGTATAATCAAAGAGAGGAGTGAAAGAGCAATTGTCTCTTTATAGCTCCCAACTATCTTTCTTGTTTTTTCTATTTGTGGGTATTTTGTAGAAATTTTTGATATGTCTTTCACTAGCCTGCTTTAGTTCGAAGAAAGTCTGAAAGGATTTTCTATAAAACTTGCATCTATGCGGTTGTGTGGAAATTATGTTAGATTTCAATACACTTTGAGAGGTTTCATAACAAACTTATAATTTGAATTACATTTGAATGGCTCTATATCTAGCAAAAAAGTCAATGACCCCACAAACAAACCATGTCATCCTGTAAAGACATAGTGCACACTGGGTTTGAGCTATTTCTTTTCGATTTATGCAATCTGGTTTAATTATCCTCTCAATCATGAAGATTCACGTTGTGGCAATTCCTGATAAATTTATAGTGTTTTCTGTAGAGTAAACCAATACACCTCATCTTAAGATAAATCATTAACTATTTGAGATTGAACTCGAGACTTGTGTTATGCTAATTCGTAGATGAAATCATGGCCATTGAAGCTATTTTTCTCTTGTGAGACTGCACTTCCAAAAGATGGGCAAGCTTCCATAGTTCTCATCCAAATCATTCCACGACGCATGGAAGAGAGAATGCTTGGATTTGGAAGGATATTGAAGAAGTTAGAGTTGGTGTTTAAAATAACTACTCCATCCCAAATACATGTGCTTCCTTCATAGCCAAAAATTGGTAGGCTACTCTTGAAATGAACAACCCAAGCGAAGCAAATAAAAGGTAAGCATTGTGCAACTGTTATTAAATAGAATATGCTCATCTAAATCTATAAGATTATACCTTTGTCAATATAGAGGCCCATATTACACCCGGTTTAGATGGGCCTATTTTACTAATGCATCATTTACATTTAGAGCACCATTAGAAATAGCTACATGGAATTTATTGTTTTGATTTTAAGTGATGGTTTGACATTTGAATGAATGATGAGCAGAGCTCTAGAAGCGATGGGCTATGCGAGTTTCAAATGCTACAACGAGTCAAGCTCCTGCACCTCAGCGTGCCAAGAAACATGGGAAAGGTCAGGACAAATTGCTTCTATCACCAACTTGTTGAGGCCAACTCTCTAGAGCCTTAGGGGATCTTGCTCGCCGACAAAAGCCAGTTGTCAACATTCGAGAGAAAGGGGGGTTGACATCACTAAATTGGGATTTTTCTAGAGGTTGATGTCCTTGGAAAACAACCTATACTCAATCTCTAGATCCATGAATATGTTCACCATCTCCGAATTCGCTAGGTGAGATCTCTTTAGGCATTTTTCACCCAAGATACTAATGTTCATATTTGTTATCAATGTACCTAAAATGATTTAGCCACCAACATTAGTTTTCCATTATAATTTATTTATTGTAACTAAACTTATGTCTACTAAAATTGAAATTGGAAATGAAATTATGCAACCATGACAGTGGAATGAATTATTGCAACAAAAAAACTATGACATAAGAACGAATTATTGTAGTAGGTAAAATTACCTACATGCCCTCCACTGAGCACTAATCCCCAACATCAAAAGGATGCATCATGAGCAAGAGGATGATTTGTGAAGGTTTTCCAAAAGAGGTCGATTTAGAATTTTGCAGTTGACCAGAGGGTTCGGAGAAACCATGGTTTAGGGCATCCCCACGGGTTGAGTATGGGGTGTCTTGCAAGGACCCGCTAGAAGTCCAACAATTGTCCCACGAGGACCTCTGCGATCGTGGTTGCAACAATACATTTGGATCGAGTTCGTGAGGGTTACAAAAGGGATTGAAAGGCCGCTAGAAGAGCGGACATTACTGGAGTAGAGCGTCTCAACGAGCATCATAGATTGACATCATTCCAAGTTTCCTTTGTATTGTTTATGTTAGTAGATTTGTGAAGCTGCCTTGTAGCCATTAAACTTGTGTGTCCAGGAGTATTTTGCAGCTATTGTTACAACCATTAGATATCATTGTATTACTGTGATTGGGGGTTTCCATCCATAATAAGATGTCATGGTTATCTGCTCTATTTTCTGTGTAAAGGATGTATGCAATATGTTTGACAATATTCTTATATGTGAAAACTGTTGTAAGGAGTTAAAAACATCATTAATACAAAGTGTTTGACATATTTACACAAACAAAAATAACAATTTTTGGATAGAAAACATAATATTCCCACCCACCCTAGTTGGGGACATTACAGTGGTATCAGAGCTGGTGATCTTTCCAGCCTATGATTTCTCGAGGCATTGATGCCAAGGAAAACTAGAGGACAAGGGAAAAAACCCACCCCAAGATCATAGTCAGAATATGTAGACATAGGGGGAGTTATGGGGGAACATCCCAAGGATAGGACCATATAGCTGTTGGAAAGCATAACTAATGGGAAACAACAGTTAACACAATTCCCGACACAATTATTTTCCAATAATCAAGCAAACCAAAACCAAGGAGGTACCAATGGGAACCATGTAGAGGCCAACCATAGAGGTGGTAGGAATCCTTAAGGGAGTAATACCTATGTGTTGACACATAGTGTCTTCTAGGCAGGTAGCATAAAGGTACCCAAAACATTATTGCCACCATTCCTTGAGGAGCAGCTTATAGGAGCACAAGAGCAACATGGGGAAAATGAAATGAACTCCTACTTTAGGGAGTATCAGTTGCTGGAAGAAGGAGCCCAAAAAACCATGTCTTACAACGACTACTACAACCTCAGGATGAGGAACAAACCTAGGGCGGGCCATAATCAACAAAATTTTGTTCTTTTGCGCAAATTGGGAAAGATGACTATCCCATCTTTTGATGGATCTGACAGGTGCATAACCCGAGCATGGGTACATAAGTTGGACACTTATTTCTAGCTTAAACCGATGATAGAGGTATAGGTGATCAAGTTTTCCACCCTACACTTGGATGGAAAGGCTCATGAGTGGTGGTACCATGGGATATTAACATTGGGGCATTTCAACATCACATCATATGAGGATTTCCCTGAGAGGTTGATGGGCATGTTTGATAGGAAGGACCATGAGATCCACTTCATTGAGTTGGCACAACTGAGGCAGACAAGTACATCGAAGGCCTATGTCACATAGTTCTAGCAGATGGCAGTCATGGTGATTGATGTTTCTGAGTAGAGATCGATGATGCTTTTCACGGACGGATTGGCTAGGTGAAGGATTTCAAGCCAAAGAAACTACATGAAGCTATCATGAAGAGCCAGGATATGACAGACACAGTCCCCAAGAATACATCGACAAAAACATTTATCCCACAAAAGGGTCAGGTGTCAAAACCTCCCCAGAGGACATGGATAGGGAAGGACAGGTTGCATGATTAAACTCAGAGAGAGCTAATGAGAAAGAAGCTTTGCTATAGTTGCAAAGAGTCATGGGAACCAGGTCATCAGTGTATGGGCAAAGGTAAAGTCCATTATATTGAGGTGGTTCCTGACAAGGAGAATGACGATGATGATGAGGGCATTGGATAGAGTAGTGGTGAGCCATCACACCTCGAGGCTATATAGCATGCACCATTGCACAATAGCTCCAAGGGAGTGACCATTTCCACTATTTTAGGAGTTCCAAAATATGACACCTTCAAGGTTAGAGGTATTTTGCAGGGATATAGGGTTACGACATTGATTGATGGTGGGGCCACCCACAATTTCATTGATGTTGCATTGGTCACTAGAAGAAAAATCTCTGTAGAAGACTTCAAGGGATTCAATGTGGTTGTAACAGATGGGTACAATATGGCATGTACTCAGAGGATTGGATGTTACATTAGGAAACTATACATTGATTGATGATTTCGATGTCGTAGATTTAGTAGATACTCATGTGGTGCTAGGAGTTTAATGGTTGTACTCATTAGGGGATATCGACATGAATTATCAAGACATGGGGATGGAGTTCTAAGAAAATGGTGGACAATGAGTCATCCTGAGAGGTATGTCGACAGGTTCCCCCAGGATCATGTCTAACCAACGCATGGTGGCCCTTTTTAGACATTGGGAAGTGGCTTGCGTAGAAGAGTTCTTAATCACCATGGAGAAGCCATCACAGAATCTCACAAATTACCTTGTGGATATCCAGGCATTGCTTGGAAAGCATAAAAAAGTGTTTGAACCACTGCCAAAAGGGAGACCACATGACAGAGGATTTGAGCAGGTCATTGAGTTAGAAGAGGGACCAAAGCCCATGATCACCACACCCTACAAGCATCTGAAGAGGTTCAAGGAAGAAATAGAGAAGGCCATAAAGGAATTGTTGGAGTTGGGACATATTAGACCTAGTTCTAGTCCATTCGCTTCGTCAATTGTACTGGTGAAGAAGAAGGATGGCACTATGAGGATGTGCATAGACTACAAAGCAATGAACAAGAAGACCATAAAAAACCGATACCCAATAACCAAGATTGATGAGTTGATAGATGAGCTTCATGGGGAAGTGGACTTCTCAAAGGTTGATCTGCGAATAGTATACCACCAAATTTGGGTCAGAGAGGAGGATATCCATAAAACAACATTCAGGTGTCACTATGGGTACTATGAGTTTCTAGTCATGCCCTTCGGGCTGACTAACACACTAGCTACATTTCAGTCATGCATGAACCATATATTTAACAAATAATTGAGGAAATTCTTACTAGTGTTCTTTGACGATCTTCTGATCTATAACAAGACACAGGAGGAACATCTGAAGCATGTGGACAAGATTCTCACCATTATGAAGGAACAATCACTTTTTTCCAAGGAGGAAAAGGGCCAGTTTGGGTTGAAAGAGATCCTCTATCTGGGGCACGTGATTTGTGTTGAGGGAGTAAAGGTGCATCAGGAGAAGATCCAGACAATCTAATATTTGCCCACCCCCAGATCACTCACAAATATGTGAGGATTCTTCAAGATATGCAACTATTATAGGCGCTTTGTGAAAGGATTTTCACAACTGTTTGCACCACTAAAAAACCTCACCAAGCAGGGGGCATTCCAATGGTGAGAGGACACGCAGGTAGCATTCGACAGAATGGAGAGGGTGATGAACACTTTCCCAATATTAGCAGTCCCATATTTTAAGTAGGCTTTTGTCCTCGAGTGCGACACATCCAATGAGGGGATACGAGTAGTATTGATGCAGAACCAACACCCAATAGCTTTAGAGAGAAGAAAGCTAAGAGAGCAAGAGAAGCTCTATCTAATATATGATAAGTAGATGTTGGCCATCATGCATGCATTGGCCAAGTTCAGATAATACCTGGTAGGAGGATGCTTTGTGGTTAGGATTGACCACAACAACTTGAGATATTTCTTAGAGTAGAAAGACCTGAATGAGAGGCATAAAAAATGGGTAAGTAAGGTGCAAGCATATGTTTTTGACATTGAATATGTAAAGGGAAAGAAGAACATAGTTGTTGACACCTTATCCAGAAGACCTGTAGCCTTCTCCATGACAGAGATCTCAACAGACTGGAGGTCCATTATTTTTGTGGAATACTTTAAGAATACCTTCGCCTGTGAGATGATGGAGGGAAATATTCGGGATGACAAGTACAGAGTAATGGATGACATCATCTACTACAAAGACAAGATCTATCTTGTTTCTGAGTCCAAAGTCAAGGATAATATTTTGAGGGCAGTACATGATGCACCACTGGTAGAACACCAGGGGTATTTGAAGACCTACAGGCAGGTGACGGATAGATTCTCCTGGAAGGGTCTCAAGTAGGATGTACTTCGTCATGTAAGGGAGTGCATAACTTGCCAACAAAACAAGTCAGAGTTTACACATCTCGCATGACTGCTTCAACCATTGCCGATTTTGGAGCAGAAGTGGGATAACATTTCCATGACTTCATTACAAGGTTGCCAAAGGTACAAGTTCAAGACTGTATTTACGTGGTAATGGAAATATTGACTAAATATGCACACTTTCTTTCCATTCCCTTAGAGTATAATGCATCTCAAGTAGCAGATCTATTCTTCGGGGAGGTGTTCAAACTGCATGGTCTTCCAAGGAACATAGTGAGTGACCGAGATAACAAGTTTCTCAGTGCATTTTGACAGGAGTTGTTCAGGTTATCCAGGACAGAGTTAACACCTAATACTAGCTACCACCCCTAGACAGATGGGTAGACTGAGATAGTAAACAAATGGATTGAGGGGTACTTGAGGAACTATGTGACAAGACAAAAATGAGCATGGATAAAGTGGTTGCATCTTGGGGAGCATTGTTACAATACCACTCATCACATGTCCATCAGGATGATCCCATTCAAGGCATTGTATGGCTATGATGCCTCATCCTTTGTGGATGTGGTATTTGGGGAGATAAGAGCTCCCAAGGCCAAGGATTGGTTACAGGAAAGTCAAGACATCTTGAGAGTCCTTATGGAGAATTTGCAGGCCGCTCAGAATTAGTAGAAGATGTATGCAGATAGGCACAAGGTGGAACACAAGTTTGAGGTTGGGGACCTAGTCTTTCTTAGGTTGCAACCTTATGGACATTCATTGCTGAAGAAGAGTGGTGCAGAGAAGTTGAAGCCTCGCCTTTATGGAACCTACAAAGTCATCGGGAGAGTTGGGGAGGTAGCATACGACTTGGAGCTACCAGAGAGTAGCAAGATCCACAACACCTTCCATGTATCCTGCCTCAAGAAGGCATTGGGACAACAGGTCACTACTTCGACAAATATTCCTCCACTAGATGAGGAAGGGCAGTTATTTCTAGCTCCTGAGAGGATTGTTGTTGTCATGGAGTAGAGGTTGATGAGAAGATTCATTCGAGAGTACTTGGTCGTATGGAGAGGATTTCCTATAGAGGATGCTACTTGGGAAGAAGAGAATATCTTACAACACCTTGATCTCGAGTTGCTTGAGGATAAGCAAGCTTGGGAAAGGAGGACTATAATGTCCCATTCCAATTGATCATGATGGGTGATGACTTAATAGCCTATACCACTCCTATAGGCTATAATTATCAAGGACAAGGGAGTCAAGAAGGTTTATTTGGTGTCACTAGGTTAAAATAATGACAAATTCTAAAGTGACATTAAATAAAAATAAACAATTATATTTAAATGAAATTGGAGGGAAAATAAAGTGAGGGTTTGATTCGGTCAAAAAGGGAAAAGATCTAGAAGGCCCAAAGAAAGGATAAATAGAGGGGTAACCCTTCTCTTTGGAATTATGACTTGATCTCTCATTTTTGAGTGCTCTTGGAGTCATTGTTTCATTGGGGTTTAACAAAACCCTTCCACTACTGCAGTTTAGTTTCGATGGTGCAATATCCACCATAGATAGACAAGAGGGGAGTCCACCTAGGATTTCCATTGGAGCTTCAGTGGAGATTTATATTCAACTGGAGGTTTGGGAAGAAAGTTTGCGAAGGTTTTCTTGGAGAGGTCGATTCGTAATCTTGTAGGTGATCGGAGGGTTCGAAGAAACCGTGGTTTAGGGCATCCCCACGGGTTGAGTATGAGGCCCCACTAGACATCCAACAGTTGTTTCGTGAGGACCTTTACGATTGGGGTTGCAACAGGTCATTTGGATCGGGTTCATGAGGGTTACAAAAGGGATTGAAAGGATACTAGAAGAGAGGACATTACTGGAGTAGAGCCTCTTAGTGAGCATCATAGATTGACATCATTCTAGGTTTCCTTTGTATTGTTTCTGTTAGTAGATTTGTGCAGCTTCCTTGCAACCATTAGACTTGTGTGTTTAGGAGTATTTTGCAGCTATTGTTACAACCATTAGATATCATTGTTTTATTGTGATTGGGGGTTTCCATCCATAATAAGATGTCATGGTTGTCTGCTCTATTTTCTGTGTAATGGATGCATGCAATATGTTTGACAATATTCCTAAATGAGCAAATTGTTGTAAGGAGTTAACAACAACATTAATACAAAGTGTTTGACATATTTACGCAAGGATAAATAACAATTTTTGGATAGAAAACATAATATTCCCACCCAACCTAGTTGGGGACATTACATATGGCATCATGTTTAAATTTCCCAAAGTGTTGCAAAATTATAGCCCTTCTATATATTGACCCCACCTTTGCTCTCACGAATAATTTTCAAGATCAAGATCGATTGAATTATATAGTACAAATGAAAATATGCAAGTAAAGAGATACATGGTAAGTGATAGAATTGTCATGATTCTCGACCTATCATTTAATATAGCCCATTTCCAAAACAAAATCATTTGGTAGGACATTTAGACTACAACTATTATACATGTTACTAAGTTCACATCGCCATGGCCAATCACAAATATCGAAGATTAATCCAAGACTACTTTGATAAGCACATTTTTTTTCTCGATTAAATATACTCGCCTCGAGTACTTTGAAGTGACCAAAAACAGTCCAAGACCGAGTGAATAGGCCGAGTTTTGTTCAGACCCACAAGTAAAGCATCAAGCAGTTGTGTTAAGAATTTGACATAAGGGATGGCTTTGTTGAGAAATTTGCACTAATTGAGAGTGGATGTTTTATTCCTATAAGGCATACAATCTTTAGTCAAGAAGAAATTATTAAGAGAATGGTTGAAAACCACCATTGACTGATTTATTTTATTAATTGTTTTTTTTTTAATAAGTTGATTGGTTTGTCACCTCTTCCCCTTGGCAACGGGTCACCTTCGAGTCGTCCTGTTGGTATTGATGATTCAAAAGATTTTCCTATACCAACGCTTACAACCTTGTGCCCTTCGATTCTGGATATAGTAACGAATGGATATTTGAAGTTTATTGAGCTTGAGACACACAATTTTCACTCTATTGCTTCATTCATTTCTTCACATGCTAAGATGTCACAATTGCAGGATTTCTGTCCATCAACAGAAACAATAAATCTTATTAAAGAGAATCCAACAAAAACGATAAGCCAAGATAATGATACTCTGGTTGAACATAAACGTTTGCAATCTCTCTGTGAGAAGATGATCAACAAGTATTTTTTAACCAGTGTTGGAATAGATAATTCCTACTTATCTAATATGATGTATTAAGAAGTAGAGTCAATCTCTATGTGAGTTGTGTGATCTTATTATTAGGAGTTTGTTAGGGAGTTGGATTTATGAGATCCTAGATTTGTGTTTATGGTTGAGATATTTTCTCAACCTCTCATCCTATATTTGGAATAAGTTAGATTTGATAACTATCAGTGAGCTCTATATAATAAGCCACAAATGTATTGTATAGGAATCAAGTAATCTAATAGTGTTGTGTTATAATGTCTCTCTCATTTGTTATTTTGGTATCAGAGCGTTAGGGTTGGGTGTGACTCCCTCACGGGAGTGCCCAAGATCATGTGAAGAAGTAAGTCGTGCCCATGAAGGAGCCCGCGAGCTCGCTAGAGGTATCACTATACCTGCTTGAAGTCGTCGCTTTATAAGGAGCCACCAGTGTGTGAGTAAATCAGCAGCAGCAAGGAGCTGTCCACCTGGCCAACAGATGATCTTATATTATAATCAAAGCGATCTGATTATAAAGTGATAGTTGCATATTGTCATTGATCCCTGTAGAGAGACGTGAAAGACCACTACTGCTGTTGGAGAGCCATGGACTCGTGAGACTGTGAAGCGATCTGGTATTAGTGAGGATTGTTGACTATGTGCAACAAGTATGTTGTGTGATGGAGAATTGGTGTATATCAGTGTTTTATCCATTGTTTTTGAAGGCGTTGGATCCCTTGAAGGCGTTGTATGTGTGTGGAGTTGTGACAGTGTAAAGGAGCCGTGACTCTGTGTATTGGAGGCGTCCGTGTGACTGTGGACAGTGAGCCTGCGTGGAGATTTGAGCCAGTAGCCAGAAGTATCACCAGACTGGTGCGGATTGTAGGTCATTGCATGGAAAATGGCGCAGTGAGTTAACACAACGAGAAAAAGGGCAAAGCCGAAATAAAATAAACATTGGTAAAGGGTTCATTGACCATGTATTTGCGGAATCGTTGAGCTGCTCGTGGAATTGATGCACTACATTGAAATTGCGGTGTGAGAGAAGAATCCTGTTAAGGTCCTAACCCGCACATAGGTAGATTAATGTATTCGGATGTAATAAAGGTCAATATTAATAAGACCTTTCAATAAAATAGAATAAGGCGGATGTAAGAAGACCTAATAGAAGCTTCCGCTTCTAGAAGGATC
>ML915782.1:0-10000 GCA_009831015.1 Picea engelmannii | reverse complement strand
CGTTCAATATGGATAGTATCAAAAATTGTAATGGTCAATAGTGAGCATCTCTCTTGTGAAGAAAACACAAGTTTGTAGAAATAGAGACAATATTCCACCATTTTGATGATCGTCGCAAAACAGACGAAAGTTTGGTTCCATCGATAGAGTGACGAATACGGGGTGGATTTAGATCAAAATTGAAAAATTGAACTTTTTCTCTTGAATTTTGCGACGAAAGAGTACTTTCATCTCAAGTAGTCGTCGCAATTTTTTCAATATGTAGTATTGTGTGGTGCCACTATTTCTCCGTCATGTCCTCTCTTAAATACGTGTCCCGTCAAGTTGGATATTTAATTCCTTCAACCGACATCTGCATAGATCTCCAACCTTAGCTTCTTTCTTCCTACTCTCTTTCACCTTTCTGCGTAGTTCACTTTCCTCTTTCTTTTATACATTATTTTCCAATTCATACTTCCAACCTTCAAACTCTATTATTTCTTTTCTGATTTTTCTATTTTTATCTTTTTCTATCTATAATACACTATGGTACAAATTCTATCGTACACATATTGCATGCTAAGACTAGTGTTTGGAAGCTCGACTATCCCTAGACTGTTTCAACTGACATTTGTTAACCAATCCTTCCACAACTTCTCTATTTAGTTTCTCCAACTAGACAACACCTGCATCTGTCACAAACCTGATCACATATGATCCTAGCCAATGCATCTGGAACTTCCCTGGGTACTTTAAAAACTTGTTGTCATAAGTAACACTAAGTCTCCTGTCTAAAATTTCTTTTGTTTAATGTGCCTATCATGCCAAGATTTCTCGCACGCTTTCATCACTTTCTAATGGAAACCTATGAAAAATCAGTTTTCTTCGATTCCTACTAGTTCTGACAATCTCTTCTCCATTGTCATCGCAACAATGCACATAATTGGTACAATAAACTCCATAGGCATAATTGGTTCTTGACCATACGTCAATTTAAATGGAGTATGTCCTGTCAACTTCTTGCTTGTAGTTCTATATGCCCATAACATTGTTGGAATATTCAAATCTCAATCATCCAAACTTACGTTGCAAACCTTTGTCAGCACATGTTCTAGGATCTTATTGAATGCTTCTACTGTGCCATTTGTTTGAGGGTGGTATGTTGTACTCTTCTAATGATGGATATGAAACTCCTCTATCAATGTTGCAATCGTCCTATTCAGGAACTAATTTCCATTATCAATCATAAGTACTCTTGGGAATCCAAACATTTTCACCACATTTTCAAACAAAAATCACGTAGTTCTCTCTGCGTTGCAGTCTCCGATGGGTTCTTCCTTGGCCCATCTAGTTAAATAATTCATCATAGTAATGATGTACCTAGCTCCCAACCTATTAGTTGGTTGATTAATTGTCCCAACAAAGTCCACTTCCCATTTTTCAAATGCTTGGAATTTCATTTTTGGAACTAAGGGCATTTCATCTCTCCTAGAACGCTTTCCAAGTTTCTGACAATCATCACAACTCTGACAGAAGTATTCGACATCTTTATGCAAGGTAGGGCACCCTAATCCTACGTGAAAAATATTATAAGAATTTGTTTTTCCTGCATAGTGTCCTCCTGCAACCCCTTCATGTTCCTCTGACATGCTCATATGCCTTTCATTCTCTAATACATAGTGGCATAGAAAACCATCTGCACCCAACTTGTATAAATTTTCTTCTATCAACTAATAGTTTGTTTCCTCCACTACCAGTTGCATCTTCTGTGTCACTGTAAACTTTCATGGTTTTACTCCCGTACTCAAGAACTGAACTATTTCTGCAAAATAATCATCAATCATATGAATTGCAAATAGGTGTACATCTAGTAAACTGTCATCCAAGTTTCCTGCATCTTCACCTGACAGTTTGTGAGATAAATGATCCAGTACCGAGTTAAAATTTTATGGTTTCACAATAACCTCATAGTCATATTCATGGAAAAATAGTATCCATTTTCATATTCTTCTCCCCAACACTGGCTTGTAAACTAGGTATCTCATCGCAGAATGGTCTGTATACATCTTAAAGTGAGATCCCAAAAGATAGTGTCTAAACTTTTGTAAGGCATACACCATGACCAAACCTTCTCGTTCCATCATAGTATAGTTATGTCTTGTAGATGATTACTTCCTACTTGAAAATGCAATAGGATTGTCTAACTCTCCTTCACCTGGTTGAGCCAAAAATGCTCCTAATGATATAGATGATGTATCCACATCAACATTAAATTCCTTTCTCCAGTTATGAAAAACCAGAATCAACGCAGTGACCATCTTATATTTCAATGTAGACAAGCTCTTCTGACACTCGTAAGTGCACTGATACTTAACTTCCTTATTTAGAAACCTCTCCATAGGGGTTATGATATGCACATATCCTTTCATGAACTTTCTATAATAGCATGTATGACCCAATGTGGATTTCAATTGTCACACTGAAGTTGGTGGTGGAAAGTTAACAATCACTGCTATCTTTGCAGGTTCAACTAATAATCCCTATTTACAGACCATATGACCTAAAAATATTCCAAAAAGAACACAAAAAATAGGTTTCTTCATATTCAATGAGATTTAGTACTACCTACACCTATCCAACATTAAGCATAACTTTTCAACATGATCTTTCAACAGAATAAATATTATCCAATCATCTAAGTATACTTCTAAAAAATTCTGAATGAACTCTTTAAAGGATGCGACAACCACTCTAAAAAATATTGATGTTTCATTCTTTAAACCAAATATCATTATGATGTAATGGTAACACCCTCATTTTATAAGAAAAGTAGTCTTATATTTGTCTGCTTGTGCAATCTTAATCTAGTCGTATCCTAAGAATCTATCTTTGAAAGAGTAAGCCTCTTGGCCCCCTACATTTTCCAGTACTTCAACTGTAAAAGGTGTAGGAAATGGATCATGTAAACAATCATCATTCAAATTTCTCATATCTACACATATATCGACTCCTCATGTCTTATTATCTTGCAGTACCATTGGATTGATCCATTCTAGTTCTTCAACAACTTCTATAATTCTAGCTTCTAACATCATGTCTATCTCTGCTTTTACCTTCTTCTTATACATGCGGTTCATTCTATATGGTCTTTCTTCATAGTTTTGGCATATGGATTAAAACAAATCTCCATTTCTCCTAACTCTCCAACAATTCCTTTCATCTCTGAGAATGTAGTCGGAAAAAGATCTTGGTACTCATGCAGTAAGTTGGAAATCTTCTTGATTGTCTCATCGCTCCAGTAGTCTCTTATGTTGGAAAACTTCAGCTTATCTTCTGTACCTATGTTCACTTTTCACGTTCTTAGGGGATTTTCATATATAGCTGACTCAAGATCCATTCCTTCTACTGTGCACTCCCCTTCATTTTCTAGTATCTGCAAATTCCTTGGGTCTTCATCCTCTTGGTCTTATTCAACAACATTATAATAGTGCAAGACCTCTTCAACTGTCACAGTATCTCTAGGAGTACTCTAAATCAAGTCTTCTATCATAAAAATATTATTCTTGATAACTTTCAAGGCTAAGTCAATTATTGGATTATTGTTTTCAAAAATAAACATTACCTTGAAGTTCTTCATTAATTCTTCCCAATATCATGTCCCTCTACGCACTTCTAGTTCTATGTACCAATTCTTTGGAATTAGGTCCAAAGTATGCACAAATAAGTGTATCCACTCTTTCTTGGGTTCTAATCTCCATTGTGTGGTAAACTTCATAAAATTTTCTACTGGGAAACTTAATCCATTATACTTTGGCATGTTATTTTCATTCTTTGTTCTGAATATAACTAGTAATAATATTTTGCATTGATGTCAATCTCCTATTCCATCCTTGTGTGTACCCCACCATGTCGGAGGGGTTTCTTTCATCACAAAATCTAAAACTAATAATAATTTTTGATTTGATATTTGTAATTCAAATCCTCCCATAAAAAAAAACTACATTAGTTAGTCCATCATACCTTGGAGGTTCAACTATTTTAGTTCCAATCCATCGTAATGCATGGGTAATCCTAGCACATTTTCTTGTTGGTATTTCATGCATTATTTGTTGCTAATTCTCCAAGGATTATTTTGAGTATGACATGTATGACATGATACTCCTCCAACTAAGTATTCCTTTATCTATAGGATTCACATAATTTCCCATCCGCGCAGTCATATTATACAGATTATCAAGTTCTTTTCTCTTGGTTGGTTCTACAAACCTTCTTCCTTAAATGGGGTGTAACGACATAGTAACCTTCAAGTCTTCCAATTCGAATATCATATATATTTTCTTTAGATAAATGATAGTATGATTATTGAATGCCAAATCAAGTCCCAATAGTGTTGGATACGGTGTACTACCATCTACTATTTTGATCACCTTGAAGTATGCTACACTACGAAGTCCATCAATATTGACGCTTACTCCTATCAAGCTCTCAACTGGAAAATTATATGTCGGTTCTCTAATATCAAATGGATCAGCAACCAAATTAGCTTCGACTTGCCCATTATCTCTTAATTTTGTCTCGTGATAACATTTACATCAGACCCCAGATCTAGAATTATATTTTCCATGTTGTATGCTCCTATCTTTTCATTGAGCTAGAAATCCCTATTCATTCTCTTCTTATTGTGCACCTGGTTAACTGCTCTATGTGCGACATGCTTCTCTTTTTATTGGGTACAATGGTCAATCATTCCACACATACTACTCAAAGAAGATTCATCTTTCATTAATTATAAACAACTTCTTAAGAAACCTTGCAAAGTTCTTACCTTTTAAACTTGATTTTATGAATGCTCATAAACTGGAGGCATATCAAACACCAACAGTCTATCATATAAGGGTGGTGCATTCGAAGTTGATGTTTTTTTTTTTTTTGTACCAGAGGAATTGACGAATTGGGAAGTTCTCATAATTATGTAACACGGGGTCAATTCCTATATTCTACCACTATAACCTCCACGTGCGTCCACACAGCCCGAAAGCATGGGGCACAGTTAAATCGGGGTGAGAATCGAACTTGAGACCTCCTTTACATATTTCCTTCCATTTACATGACACTTGTCAGTCGGTCTACACCCCTGTGGGCCATTCGAAGTTGATGTTATCTAGTCTACTACCATCAATTATTTTCTTACTTACTGATAGGTCTCTTTCTCTTTCCTTGGATCAATCAATGGTAATTGCCTTGCTACTTCCCTTACCCACTGGTGAATTCTATTCCCTTGATTTGTCAAATATGCTCTGGTTCTCATCCCTTTGTGCATAATTGTTGTTATCTTAGATTGTTTGTCGTGCACCTATATTATTATCATCTATATGTTTATGTTCCTATTTTATTTACATTTCACGATCAACTATGGTAAATCCTCGATCGCATGGTCTAGTGCTCTGCAATACGTACATGGGGTAAAGGGATTCGAACAGTCACACAGTAAATTTCCAGGATGGTTGAAATTATAACATATGATAGGTCCTCTTCCTCGACCAAATCCTCCTCTTCCACAACCTCATTTTCCTCCTCTACCTCCTTGATTATAACCTCCTTTGGGAGTATTAAATTGTGAGACTCCCCCTTATGCTTCTTCACCTTGGAATCTATAATAATATGCAATGCGCTCTCTCATCAAGTCCAACGCGCAAAAATCCTTCTCGTCATGTCTGGAAGACTTACAGAAATTGCAAAGCAAATTCCTCATAGTGATCTGGCATTTTTGCATCAATGGACATTTATGAGAGTGGTGACCCACCATATTGAAAATTTCACACCATAACCCTAATTAATTATGATTCTACAACGGATATTTGGGACAAACTTCAAAATTTTACGAAGGAGATGCAAAATTCAAAGGGACCAAGCTTCAAACTTAGAGAGGTCAATTTGAACAACTAAAAATGAAGGAAGATGAAGATATTGTAGCGTATTTTCTACAAGTTTGTGAAATAGTGAATGCAATTAAAGGCTTAGGAGAATAAATTAAAGAACCAATAATTGTTCAAAAGGTACTCAGGTCTCTTCCAATGAGATTTGATCCTAAGATTTTGACCCTAGAATAAAGATCAGATATTTCTATGTTGAGCATAAACAAGCTACATGGAATACTTGTAGCTTATGAAATGAGAATAGAGCAGCATAATCCATCCTGGAAGGAATAAAATTTCAAAGAATCCAAGAATATAAGAAAGAACAAGAAAAATTCAAAGTCAAACTGCAGTTGCAAGGACGATTCAGATCAAGATGAAGAAGTAGCCAACTTCATGAGGAGGTTGAAGAAAGGTACTGGCAAGTACAAAGGTAAGATTCCTTTAATATGATTTAATTGTGGTAACATTGGTCATTTTGTTGATAAGTGTCCTTATGCTAAGAATTCAAAAAGTGATGAAGAATAAATTCCCAAGAAAGAAAAGAAGTATCAAAAGGGAAACAAGAAAGAAAATAAAAGAAAAGTCTTCCAAAAAAGCCTCTATTCAAAAGAAGATAGTTCCTCATATGATGGGGACGATGATAGTGATAATGACTCGGAAAGAGTTTTCTTTATGGCATCATAAAATCAACAAAATCATTATGAAGAAGAAGGTGAATTAGATCTTGAAGCAGAGCTAATTAGCGCCTTAAGTGAACTAAAAAGAGAAAGAAATAAAAATAGGTACCTCAAGGAAGAATTCATCAAGATAAACGAAGGTTCTCAAAATCCAAACAAAAACTATGAATAAATCCAGCATATTATTAAAAATCTAAAGGTTCAATTAGAAGAAGCTAGAAAATAAGCAAGTTTTTGGAAGTTGAAATTAATCAAAAAGAAAGAATACTTGAAGAATAAATTGTCTCTTTGAAAACCCAACTTGAAGAAGAAAAGAAAATGGAAAAATCAATGAATATCCATATGATGAAGAAATAAGAATATTGTGAGAAGCTTGAAGAAGAAGTCATCACATTAAGGGTTGAAGTTTTCAATCTCAACAAGAACTTGAAGAGCTCTCAAGTACTAGAAGACATTATTAGTTGTCAAAGGTCACCCTTCAATAAATAAAGTCTTGGATACATTGGTGAGTCCTCATGTAAATAATATGCAAATTCCAATCCCAACAAGAGCATCAAAGAGAGAGGGCGCTCCACATAGCCAGTAATGAAAGTTGAACAGAAGCATTCCGGATTGTCAGAAAAGAAGAATGAAGAGAAGGCTAATAACTATCCATACATTCTCAAAGGAAGGAATCATCATCAGAAAGAGTCAAAGAGGGATGAATGAAGAAAAAGAGTATATCCAAGAAGACCTTATATCTCCAGGTATCAAAGAAGATTCATTCATTGTAGTCATTTAGAAGGACTACATCACAAAGAGGATCATTGGCTCCCAGGTATCAAATTTTATTTCCTGGTTATTGTTTTACTTGTAATAACTTTGGACATAAAGAAATAGATTGCAGAGTGTATGGAAGAAATGTTCAAGAAAGAGATGCTTATGTGGCCCCATACAATATCGAATGTTACAAATGCCACAACTATGGACACATAGCTCATGACTATAGGAGCATAATGAAGCCTTCCTTGAAGGAGAACATTGATATCATATACAAGAAAGTTTGGAGAAGAAAACAAAAACAATAAGAACAGGTGAATAAGAACTCTTAGACATCATACTCATGGGATTTGAAAATGTGTGAGATCATGATCAATCTACAGGTATAGAGAAAGATGCCAAAACTCAAAATGATGGTGTCGCAGTAGAGAAATTGTATATATTGTTCTAAGCAATCTGGTTGGAGACTCCCAGTAATGTAAATATTGAAGAGGGGGAGTCTAAGAAACAACTATTACATATTGGAGAACTATATTTTGGGTAGTCTGAAGTGTTTGTAGATTTTGGGAAGGAAGATTTTAAATGGTCTGATGGCAGAGGTACATAATGTCTCATGAAAGATTAGTTGATTTAGGAGAATTTTTTGGAACTCATCCCCATGTAGGTATGAATAGGTCATATGGAAGTTACAAGGAATATTATTGCCACACCTTTGAGGAAAAGATTCATGATCATATAGAAGAAAGAATATATTCGTTAACGATTCGAGAATGTGTACTTGTTGCAGACTTGTAGATTTTGATTTGAAGATAGAGAAGACTAGTGGACATATTTGATTATGCTTGAGAAGAAGGAATATGTGGTGATTAGTTGCAGCATATTTGGAGAAGTCTTCGTAATAGTAAAGTGATAGATGGGTCATATTTGTGTGCAGTTGAGTAGAAGAGTCATGGATGGTTTTGTGACATATGGACAGAGACAAATTCTTGAGACTTTTGGAACGTATAGGAGACATTACTTGACATAAGTTATAGAATATGTGTGGAAGTGGATGAAAGGATGAGCTAAAGAGGGATTTCAAAAAGGAAGATTGAACAGTTGTCAAGAGGAATGTTCAGTATAGCATATGAATCATAAAAGAAGCATATTGATAGGTGGAACCAGCTAGTCACGGGAAGGCAAGTTGTGAGAGGCACTGCAAGAAAAGGGGAGAGAAACCATAAGAAGGAGTTATACTTTAATGTGGAGATTGTTAAATTATTATGTCATTGATGTCATCTCAAAGAAGACATGAAAAGCCATGAAGACTTGAAGTCAAGTGATTAAGGAACCATAACATGAACAATTTTAAGATACGTCATTGGATCATAAAAACAGGAAGTACCAATGGAATCCATGAAAGAGAGGAAAGAAAGCATATGCATGAATCCCCACATTGATCTACAGGGAATATTGCAAAGAAGAGAGGGGAAGAAAAATTGTCAGGGGGAGTTACCCTTTTCCATTGATGTAAAAGGGGGAGAGAAAGAACAAAAGAAGCAGAGAAATATCATAAGCATGAAGACAGGGGCAAAAATGGTCACAGGGAGAGTATGAGTGTTTCCATCAATGTCAAAGGGGGACATTGTTGGAAAATTGGTTTTCATTGATGCCAACCCTAGAAGAAGCCCCGACGAAAGTTTGGAAGCCTCTATAAGTGATGGGTGTATTTGGAGAAGTCTCCAAAATTGTCCCCTTATGGCATAGCTTTAAGCATGGCCCTCATGGTAAGATGATTTGAAGAAGTGTACAAGAATCCATAGAAATATTGTTAATTGGTTAAGTGATTAAGAATCCCCATAGGTATGGTCATGAAGCCCAAATTCGATTGAAGAAAAAGAGTATGAAGGACATTGCAAATGCATGCAAAACATCCATTGATTGATAGTCCTCGTCAAGCCATCTCCAATGACAGGTGGCATGCCACATGGTTCCTCATGGTTTAGGAGTTATTCCCTCTTAAAGATGAAGCGTCGAAGTATGGTCAAGAATCCCTCGATCTAAGGTCAACAAGTTATAAGTTGCCTCTAAATTCAAGTAAAGGAGAAAAAGTTGTTGCAAAGAAGAAGTTACAAGTTGCATCAAGATCAAGTGAAGAAGGTACTTGGAAGGGTATTAATACACATAAAGAACCTATCTTTTCATTATTCAATCTTGCAATATCTTAGAAAAATATTAGCAGTGAATTTTAGAGGAAAGATGAAGTGAAGAAGGGAGAAATTCCAAGGGAAGATGAAGTCTTGTGATGATGTGTTCTAAGGTATGTTGTTTAAAGGCCATATTACCAGTTTCTCTATAAAAAAAATTCTAGAATGATTAAAATAGTGAAACATGGATGTTGTTGAGAAGAGATATCAAGGTATCAGTGGTACAAATTTCATCTTAGGTGTCATTTTAATTTTGGAGATACACTCTATGGAAGATAGGGATTTTGACTAGCCCTGTAACTAGTCTCAAATAGGTGTTTTGGGTAAAATATTCATAAATGCTTCATCGAGGATCCAAATTCTGTGAGACCAATTGAAATGGAAACAGTAAAGTTTGTAGTATTTTTTGTGTGAGTTTTAGAATCAGATATCAAATATTGAGCGTGTGGCATGATGTACAAGTTCTCTCTCCAGAATAGGC
>WSFP011578834.1:0-10552 GCA_009831015.1 Picea engelmannii | reverse complement strand
AAAGGGCGTATACGTCAAACCTAGTTCGTCGGACACGAAACTGGTTAAAAATTATTAGATTTTGTTTTTGAAAAATGTGCAAAAATTATTAGATTTTTTTGAAACGGATCGACATGTGCCTACGACGTACAATATCGTGCATAAAAGCACACTAATTCATTGGGAATATAAACTAGATTTAACCTCGCTCATCTGTATCATGTGTTTCATGAAATATGAATATGTTCAGCACAAATAATTCAAACCAAAATTATTTTAATAATTAAAAGATTAAAGTTAAGATGGATAATAGAAAATTGTGATTTTTTTTAGATTTAAATTATTAGATTATGGTAAAAAGGGTCAAAATATAGAATAGTTAGATAACATGTTTTAAGTTTTGACACTTCTGAGGATATTTTTTTGGTGATATTTGCTTGGGCAAGTGATTGTTGGATCTGCAGATATGAGGTTGAATCCATTTTTGCATTAAAAAGGGCAATTTAAATAAAAAAACATTGTGATTTTGTGCAGATTCAAGTCATCGGATTTTGACGAAAAGGGCCAAAACCTAGGACAGATAGAAAACACTTTTTTATTGGTCATAGGCTAAACATTCTACATTTTGGCCCTTTTCCGGGGATATTTTTAGGTGATATTTGCCCGAAATCCGGCAAGTGATTATTAGATCTGCATATGTGTGGTTGTTTCTATATAAGTCGTCGGATTTTGGTGAAAATGGCCAAAACGTAGAATAATTAGACGACGCCTTTTATTGCTCGTAGGCTAAACATTCTACGTTTTGGCTGTTTTCTAAGGATATTTTTCAGTGATCTTTTCTCGAAATCCGGCAAGTGATTGTTGCATATGTAGATATGAGTGGTCATTTCTGTATAATTGGAGTGCCCCAAGGGTTTTTCAGCACGTTGAATCCATTTATGCATTCAAAAATGCAATATAAACAACATAAAATTGTGATTTCGTGCATATTTAAGTTGTTGGATTCTGGGAAAAAGGGACAAAATGTAGAACAAATAGACAACACCTTTTTATTGGTCGTAGGCTAAACATTCTACGTTTTGGCTCTTTTCCGGTGATATTTTCCCAAAATTCGGTCAGTGATTGTTGGATTTGCATATATGAGTGGTTATTTCTGTTAATCCGGGTGCCTTATGAGTTTTCCAGCTCACTAAATTCATTTATGCATTCAAAAATGCAATTTAAACATAAAAAATTGTGATTTTGTGCATATTTAAGTCGTTGGATTTTGACGAAAAGGGCCAAAACGTAGAAGAGTTAGACAACTCCTTTTTATTGGTCGTAGGCTAAACATTCTACGTTTTGGCCCTTTTTCGAGGATATTTTCGGTGATATCTACCCGAAATCTGACAAGTGATTGTTTGATCTGCATATATGAGTGGTTATTTTTGTATAATTCGGGTGCCCTAGGGGTTTTTCAGCGCGATGAATCCATTTTTGCATTAAAAATGCAATTTAAACAACAAAAAATTGTCATTTCGTGCATATTTAAGTTGTTGGATTCCGACGAAAATGGCCAAAATGTAGAACAATTAGACAACACCTTGATTTATTTTATTATTGCTTCTTTTTTTTAGACTGACGAAATTAACAACTAATTAGACATGTACTTAGGTGTGCCCACGATGTCACATAGTGACACACAAGGTAAGTTAGGGTTTCAAACTGATGACTTCACATAATAGAGTTCCTTAACAATACACGCAATCAGCGACTGCCCTACACCCTAAGGCTATACACCCCAAGGCTATTGCATTCCTTTTTAATTACCGTTGATTTTTATTTTATTTTAATATTATATAGTAATTATTTTTGTTGGCTTAAATCCATTTTACCTCAAATTTATCCAACATTCATAAAAATCAAATTCTTGAAAATGCACATTTTTTTCTCAATGTTTTGTATTCTAAAAAATGTTTGCATTTCTATGGATTTGATTTCTCTCTCCACTTGATAGATCTAGGGTTAAGATGGATTGGGGTCTCATACACCAATTTGGTGTGTGGCTTGGTCATGACCTTAAAATTAGATTATTATTATTATTATTATTATTATTATTATTATGTTAATATTATTAAAACACACACACACACATATATTGGTTTAAATGCATTTTACCTCAAATTCATAAAAATCAAATTGATCCAACATTCATAAAAATCAAATTCTTGAAAATGCACATTTTTTCTCAATGTTTTGTATTCTAAAAAAGGTTTGCATTTCTATGGATTTGATTTCTCTCTTCACTTGATAAATCTAGGGTTAAGATGGATCTAGACTAATTAATTTTTGTTCATTTTAGTTTATTAGGGTTATGTTACACATCTCATCTATAAAATTGTCATTGTATGTATGTTATGTGCCCATGAGATTAATAGTAGGAATATTTTTTTGAGTTCTAGGATCACCAGATCCACTCACTAAGCTTATCACATAGCACCATCATTCATGAGATATTAAAATATACTCTTAATTCCTTTATCTATGTCTTAAAAGTCATTTGTTGAATGCTCTCCAACTACACATTTTCAGTTAAAACCCATATTTTTCACTATATATCCCCTAATATGTTGGTCCCAATATATTATCCATTATTCACTTACTATTCTTATCATGCTTTTCCTTTTGTCTACCTTAAAAAAAACCACCATAATTTTGCTTGCTTAAGCCATAATTAGAGTCGCTGAGACTTTCTCCTCACTCTACCTTCTAAAATCTCCATCTCCATATCCATAAGTAAATTAAAGTAAGCTCCAATATGCATATCCATAGGTATATTAAAATACCCCTCTCACCCATGTTATTACTAAATATTATGTTGTTCAACTTTAAAGTATTTTTAAAACTCCTAATATGAATGAACATGGTAGGGATTTTGTGTAGAGCATTCACGAAGTGTGTATTTTTTTCTCCATGTGTCTTGGGTTTAGAAACTGTACAAAATTTTCAAATGAGATATCTAATGCAAAACATAAAATTTCACCTTTAAACCTAGAGGTTTCTTTAAACCTAGAGGTTTCTTGGATATTTACCTTATGAATTTAACCTTCAGTCTGTTATGAAATATAGAATAAAATAACATTGGAAAGAGAACAATATTTCACAAGTCTTAATAACTCAGTCTTCTAGGAAATCCAAGGAAAAAAATACCAAACTATGTAGATACGTTTCCAATCCTCCAGGGAAACTTATCATACATAAACCAAATCTGAAAATTCACTTTTACAACAGACTCTATAACAATAGTGAAATAGTAGATATATCAACAACATAACAACCCTTAGATTCTTCAATGATGATGTCAAATCACTCAACAAATTTGTTATTTTACTTATGTCAAATTATCATGACACATATAGCTATAAATAACAATATATGAACAACATAAATGGCTGAAAATCAAATATGGAAATTATAGAAGTTTTGGACAATGAAAACTTCATTTGTATGCTCAAGATGATGTTCATGTACATGCCATAGCCTTCTCACAAGGCCAGTACAAACCACTAGCTCTCCAAAAGCTAGGTAAATAATGAAAACCCAAGCTCAATCAAGAAGCTCCAACATGTAAGAACCATTCCAAAAAGACCTCCAAGGCAAGACATCATCTTCTTCACAAAAAATACCCTAGGGTTTATCACAAAACCCTGATCTCAAACCTCCAAGGTATAAACTCTAACCCTAGACTTTCAAGATGCTCCATGAATATAAAGAGACTCTAGCGATGAGAGAGAGTACAATTGATGTAATACCCCAAGCACGTGCCCCAATTGAATTATGAATTGTAATTATGTTTTATAGGCTGATGAGCCAAGTTTATATAAGTTGGTGGGCTTATGTGTTTATTAGGCCAGAGAGCCTACGCGTTGAAGGCCAAGAGCCTGCTTTTTGTACATGTAATGATGCACATTATTAATATAAAAACATCTCTGCATGTGGACCGACCACGATGAATGAGTGATGGGGGACTAAGCTTCCACAAAGTCTGGGTAAGGGAGAGGGGGCTGAAAGGTCGGGAGAAGGGCTAAGATTAAGAGCTTAAGACCTTGGGGATAATAATTAAATATTATTCCAAAGTTGTGTAAATGTTTATGTTTTATCCTAAGTTCTTGGAAGGGGGAACGTGTGCAAAATGGGGAGCATGCAGCCCCAGGGAGACAGGTATCGACTTGGGCGCATGTAGTTAAAACCAGAGAAGGAAGCCATGTTGGGGGTTCGACCTCCCATTTTTCCATCCTCCATCTGAACTCGCGGGTGTCCATGATCGACCTCTGTTTCGGTGTTTGTTCTGGGGAATTCTTACATGAGCCGTTAAGTCTCTGTGTGGGATCTCTGTACACCCTCACACATCTCCGAAAACGGAACCGTGAACCCGTCCTATGTTGCATGGTTGAGAAACTCGAAATTGCCTGAGTCATGTTGTGCTATCCTAGTGGGTTGTTGTGGTTGCACAGTTCCTGACCGTGTGAGGTTGTTGCCATTGACTTTGCATTGCTGAGCCTTGTTGTTGTGTCCTCATTGTGCTGGAATTGGTCAAAAGAACAGGTTGCCAAGCCTGTGAGTGACTCTCTCCAGGTGAGAGAGTGCGCAGAGGAAGTGAGAACTCCTGGAAGGGGTCTTGTAGCTGCCACAGAGCTTGGAGACTTCTGGCCCTGTCGATTGTTGAAGCCCAAGGCAAGGGAGGTTTAGTAGCCGAAGGACTGTTCGGGTGAGAGTGAAGGTATATACTCCTAGGGTGGGACAGACATGTGCAGACTGAGGGTCTGTGAGCAGTGGGCGTAAGTGACTCTTGGGAGAGAATCCTTCCTCTGTAATTGTGTGTCTTTCGTTGACCTTGCCTAGCCTAGGATTCCCTGCCCAATGGAGCTTAGTCCCAGCTCGGGGGTGACCTACTGCTGAGAGTGATGAGCAGCACGGCCTAAGGCTGGGAGGTTCGTGGAAGGTCTACACGCAGTTGGTGGAATTACTACAGTTTCAAAGATAAGTATCAGTTTGTGCTTAATATTATGTTTTGCATGCCTGTGATGCTTATATGTTATCATGTATTCTGTTGCGCATATGAATTATTGTTAATGTCTTTGATGATGTATATTCGTAGTAATCATGTTCTTACTCTGTATTGTTTAGAACAATATGCTAATTAGATTTATTATGCATGTTATATATATAAGTATGAGAATGTTTCACGTAGTAGTGTTTCCTGGCAAGTGGGTTGATGGCCGGGGATGTTACAATATGGTATCAGAGCTCAAATGGATAAGTTAAGGTTGTGTTTGGTAACATTGTCCGGCCTGTTGGTGGACGGGGATGTTACAATTGAAGACCAAGAGATAGAGAGAAGGCTAGTGTGCATTCCTCCTCAAGATCACATAGTATACACAAAAGTGAAATATATGATGAGTGAGCAAATGAACGAGACATAATATATCCTTCCTCTCTATATGTAAGAGGCAAGGAAGGCCAACAATACAATGTGGGCCTAATCTCATACAAGAAACCTACAACAAACACTTGTAGGCATTCACAAGTGAAGTGTTCCACTCCAAAGTATACATGTCATACTCTAAGGTGTTTTCATACATAATAAGAGCTCCAAGAAGTTGTAGCTACACAAGGTATGTCAACACCTCTCTGACACAAACCTCCATGAACTCCATTGATCCTTCTAAGCCATGTACTCCACTAGGTTAGCTAACCTTGTAATAGCAATGTCACATTCTATGCATCCCTAAGCCAAATCCAAGCCTCCAAACAAGAAGCCAAGATACCCTATGTTGTCTAGGGACTTATTCCCTCTTCTAGGATGCATAATCAATTCTCCTCCTTAGTAGGGAATTATCCAAGAAAGTGAACCTCTCTATGTGACCATCATGAAAAACGTCCCCCAAATTGTCAAGAGAACTCCATTTCCCTAGGAAAGAATACTAATAGAATGCCTAACTGAGGTTAATAAATCACTAAGCAAGTTGTCTCATTGTACAAATGCATAACATAACATATCCCATGTGTCAATCCATCTTAGACCATATAGGGGTTGATCATACACCATGTACCTCAAATTTCATGAAGCACCCCCAAACATGGTGTAAACACTTTCAAAGTAACCCAAATGCCTATATCCATAGGTATATTATAATACCCCTCTCACCCACCTTGTTACTAAGTGATATGTTATTCAACTTTAGATTATATTTAAAACTTCCAATATGAATAAACATGGTAGGGTACTTTGTGTAGAGAATTGGTAGAATATTTATTTTTTGCCATATGTCTTAGGTTTAGAAATCACATGCATCCCCTACCCTGGATGCTCTGATACTAATGAATGAATACTCTCCTCCATAATAAATATGCATTTCACAATAGAGTAATAAACACTATATAAGTTCACTTGGATTTGAATACCTTAGATCCAACGATATAATGTTTTATATATATATATATATATATATATATATATATATATATATATATATATCATTCGAGTTGAAAGAAAAACATTGTAATAAAATAGAGTAATAAACACTATATAAGTTCGAATATACACAATTGGATTTGAATACCTAAGATCCAACGGTAAAATTGTTTACACACACACACACACACACACACACACACACACACACATATATATCATTCGAGTTGAAAGAAAAATGCATTCTATATATGCTTTAAGAATCGTGAGAGAGTCATTAATCTTTCTCTTCTCAAAAGTAAAAAATAAAGAAAACTAGCCCAAATTAAAAAGGTTGTCATTGATATCTTCTGGATAGAGATTTTACAAAAAATATCTCCAAGAGGAACACATTCAACAAACTATTCATCTTTCAGACAAAGAGATATAAATTATCTTCTATTATTACAAACTAGCCAACAACAATAAATTGTCGATGATGTGCTTGTAACTTCTTTTCAAGGTTAGAGTTGTCACTAGATCAATCTTGATCCTCGTCAGAAGACTACTAGTCAAGACAATCCTTAGTTGAGGATGATGAAATGGTGTTCCTATATGAGAAGACCATCCTTTTTATTCTCTCTAGAGCCCTTTAACAACAACCAACTATAATCCTTCCTTCAACAAAGTGTCTAATTCATTTTTAAATTCTCCATAAACATCTAAAAAGCAGTTGAGTTAAATATAGTTTATGATACTTTACTTCATCAAAAATTTTTGGTACTATATTTTCAATTTTTTTCTTTCCATTAATCCAGTTGATTACAATCATTGAGTCACCTAATACCTAGATTTTTGGGATTCCATTTTGTGCTGCCAATTTAAAAAAAAAAATTAGGGTAAGAAGCTCAACAATTATTTGACCCTTCCCCTAATATAGCCTTGAAAATGAAACCGTGGGATCCATTCAGAAATATTATACCTCTTTCAATACTTTTTGGACAGGTACCTTGACTAGCTCCATCAAAGTAACCCCATGCTCCAGACTGATCAATTGGAGCATGTGTCAGCTCGCTTTGCATAGAGGATTTTAGACTAGAATTAAAGTTTAAAAGATAGTTTTTTCTTGAAAGGAACATTGAAAGGGAGGTACATACCTATCCTTGAATATTCTTGCATTCCTAGCTAGCTAGATACCCCATGCAACAATTAGTGAGAGACCTTTATATTATTTCAATTTTGGATTTTATTTCCACTATCTAAGGAATTTTACAACTAAGTCTCCTTACCAGTTGTCCTTCATCCTTCTCAAAGAGTCCATTTCAACCTAGAATTCATTTGTGTAGGGGTGGAATATTAGCAAATGACCTATGCAATTTTCTTCCTCTCCTTTACGTAAGATGCATCTGCTTGGCCTAGATCTACTTCTTTTATGTAGAACTTCCCATCTAAGGGATTTATTCTTGATTTCCAACCACATCAATATTCTCACCTTTAAAGGGGATATGATTTCCATATCGCCTTCCACCACCATTGAGAGACTTCTTGACTATTTGGTGCATACATTTCTTTGTAGACTAATTTTGGGGTGTAGACCCCTAGCAGTGGGTTCTTGGACCATACAAGTTCATCTTTTGATTCTTTAATGTGGTCATGGCTCAACTTTAGTTTATTTCTATATGCTTCCCCTTGGATCTTGTTTGGCCTTTTAAACCTATATGTCCAGACTTCTTCCAATCATGTTACGATATGGTAGAGGTTTTATAATGAAGTTGCTTGAGCTAGATTGTAAGTGATTTCTCTAAGAAGAGAGTTTATCAGTTCTTTTGATAGTTTGATACACTAGTACCATTTCCCACCCAAGGGTCTATCCCAATATTGACATTTTCTCCATTTCCAACCCTTCATGCTAGCCATATTCTTAACAGTGGTAAGGCTTGAACCATCGCTTTCCATATAATGTAGACATTTTTTAGTAGTGGGATTTGTTGGGATTCTAATATATTCTTCTATTGAATTAGGCTCAATATATTTTTGAGTAAGAATTTTATTCTAGAGTTCATCCTTTGATGTTAATCTCCACATGCTTTTGGATGCTAGTGCTTTCCCTAAACGATAGGAGTTATTTAGTCCCCATCTACCCATGTGTTTTGGCTTGGAAATTGCTTTCCATTTTACCAAGGGAATGCCTTCTTTTTCCTTATTCCCAGACCAAATAAATCTAATATTTTTCCTTATTTTATATAACATTCCTTTTGGGATATAGGCTAGAGTATACCAATAAACAAGTATTGCTTCTAACAATGATTTGAAAATCACTAATCTATCACTTATAGATAGTTACCTATCACACCAATGATTTATACTCTTTTCCACCTATGCTAGCAACCATCTCTAGTCATTTATATCATAGTCATTAGGTTTTCTAAAAAACCCTTGATACTTAAATCCTTCCTAGATATTTGTACAATTATATGGGAAGAGTTGTAAAATGTGCTTGATCTAGAACTCTTCTAACCCGTTAAAGGATATAAAAGAATTGGCAATCATATCTATAGATAAAAAATAAAGGTATATAATTCCCTTCATTTTTCTATCATCTCTCCTTGACCCAACACCAAAAATAAAAATATCATCAACAAAAGTAAATGGGTCCTAATTTTTATACCTTTCAAATTTCCAAAACATTTTCCCTTAATTATAGCCCCATTGAGGCCTTCGACTATGATTAGAAAGATTAATGGAGCTACAAGACAACCCTTCCTAATACCTCTGGAAGGTTTGAAGAAGTTAGAGGTTTAAGTATTGATTAGGATTGCAAGAGAGGCTGAAGAGAGGCAATTCATAATCTAGTTAACCAAGTGAACACTGAACCCAATATGGATAATCATTAGCCTTTAAATAGAGTCAATTGCTTTGTCATATGCCTTGGATAGGTCCAGTTTCAACATCATTAATTATAGTTTCTTTATTTTGATAGAATGCATTCCTTATTGGGATACTCCTATTGCATCGCGAATTTGACTCCCTAAGAGAAGCCCAAATTGTTCTGATGATATGTATTCAATTAGGAGACCTTTTACCCTTAAAGCTCTGATTTTAGCAAGATCTTGTAGATTCAGATGCATAGTGATATAGGCTTGAACTCATTGAAGGATTCAAGCTTGTCTTTCTTTGGAATTAGAGCCAGGAAGGTGGAGTTGGAGGAACCTAATATTTTTCCTAAGGTTCTAGAATCTATATTCTTCAATTACTCTCAATAGAACCTCTTCTAAAAGGTCATATAACCCTAGGAAACATTCTATTGTCCAATCATAAGGGTGAAGACTTTTGTCCTTTTGAAAATTGTGCAAAATTATTTGTAATTATTCCTTCATTATTGGCTCCATCAACTTCTTGTTCTCTTTTTCTCCACAAAATTGGGAAAAAAGGAAGTCACTCCAACAACCTCAATAACAACATTTATTCTATCACCCTCTTTATAAATCCCCTCAAAGTGAGATATTCCTAGCTCAAAAATGTCCTTGAAGGAGGTAGATTTTGATCCATCTTCTTCGTACATCTCCCATATGGTGTTGATTTTTTTTCTATGGTTAGCATAATTATGAAAAATAATTGCATTCTCATCTCCTTGAGCTAACCATATTGCTCAATTCTTTAGTCTCCACATAACTTCTTTTTCTACCGCAATATTGTAAATTTTAAACCTGTGAAGTAAAGCAATGCATATATATTCTTAAGCAATACATAAATTAATCAATGGCTCATACACATAATACACAGAGATCTTTACCGGAAACCCTCAACCGGGAAAACCTTTCTTTTTCATTATATCGAATTTCACCATTCGCCATACAATATATACAATGTTTTTTAGGTATTCTGTAGATACCAAAACCCTAATCCCTTAATCCGGGATTAATTTACAAATCAGCTAAAAATAGAAAAATCCGCTAAAAATAGCAAAAACCGCCCCAACATTCTCCCAAAGAATATAACACACATGCAAAGAATATAACACATACCCAACATTCTCCCACTTGTTGTTTTCTTTGCATCCAGGGGTCCAGGGGATTATATAGTCAACAATCCAGGGCAGCAATGCCCATTGTTACTCTACACCAAGAGAACTTTTCTATG
>WSFP011578827.1:0-10552 GCA_009831015.1 Picea engelmannii | reverse complement strand
TGATCAAACATTCCTCCATGGCAACCTGGAACTAACACAAGAAGTTTCTCCTAGAGGAGATGTTAGTTGTATCTGGCAAATGATTACATTAAGCATTTATCTCAATATGCCCACATGCTACCAAGTATAATACTCTTCAAGGAATGCTACCTCAAATATAGTGTTTACTTGTAGTGGGGTAGTTATCAACTTTGTCAAGTGCAACTTTGAATCTTATCAACTTAATTAACCAAACCTGGAACCTGGAGTCTTGTCCTCAAGAATGAGTGTGTTGCTTTTCTTCCAAGTCTCCTTCACTCAAGATGACAAGTGCTTTCTTCAACCTGTCTTTTGTACTAGGACAATATGCTATCTTGACAGAAGGTTGGGTTAGAGAATAAGCTCTATGATCTCAACTTTAATCCATCTAATACCTTGACTTTAATTTTGACCAAAGGTTAGTATGATGGTCATAGCTTCAACATGCAACCTAGATCAAAATAATGTCATAACAAATAGATGCATATCAGAATAATCAACCCTGGGTTGCATTATTCCTCTGAATGTGTCGAATCTTGAGATCCTTCTGGATCTATGGCAAGAGATCCCTTCTCCTGCAAATACCCTTTAAAGCTTAACAATTTAAACATATGTGAGTACATACCTCTGATAGCATTTGCAGGTAGTGGCACCATCTGGTAGCAGCAGCAATAATTACCAACTCTTAAGAACTTCAAGGGTGACTGCAACTGGTACTGTAGTTGATACTTCAACTGATACTGCAATTGATTCTGAAACTGCAACTGCAACATAGGGTTTTATGAAAAAACCATAATTTTTCAAACTTCAAATTTTGAAATTCTAATCTAGGGACTAGATGTGTTGAGCTAAGGCGAGTAAGTTGGTACAGTCAGATTTCTGAAAATCCAAATTTTGCCCCCTCAAACTTGATCAGCAGATTTCTGGACTGGTTCTTCTGGTTTTCTGGTACTTCTGGTTTTCTGGTGCTTCTGGTTTTCTGGTACTTCTGGTACCGGTGAAAACTAGGGTTTCACTTTCCGGGAGTTTTATCCACTGAAAAGGTGCGTTGAAGGTGCCAAAGAGTTCCTTGGGCTAAGGCGCACTTTCCTAGATGACTTTTGGGTTGAAATTCCTCTTCAATAAAAAGCCCTAATTTTCTTGTACGGCAACAGTGACGTTTTTCTTTTTCTTGTGAAAGATGCTCTCTTCAGCTTAGCTCTGATACCATGTTAGAGTTTAAGCTATTATTAGGTTTCTTTTCAATTTACTAGATAACCATAGCATAGATAGGATCATTGAGAGAAACACAATCACAAGAGACACATCATTTATCCTGGGAAACCCTATGGGGGAGAAAACCCAGCAAAAACTTCCTTAATATAGATAGCCAATACAATGCCAAGAGAATAACCAAACACTACAGAAAGTCCTCTCCCAAGTAATGCGCCTCTCTCTCTTCCTTCTTCTCCAACTGCAGCTCCAGCTCTGGATGATCGAATAAGTGAGAGTGTAAATGAGGCGCTGGCCTCCTTTATTTATACAATCTAGCAGGTGCTGAAAGGAAGTGTCTTTTCACTGGCAGGGCCAACTTCTCTTTTTGGGTGGTTAGAACCACTTTAATTTATTCTGGGGGCCGACTTCTCATTTTGCATATTACAATTAGAGTTTGACCAATCCGCAAAAGGGGATTTGGTCATTTACAATGCCCGACATGATCAATCCACAAAAGGGGATTGATCTAATGAATAATACATCAATAATAAATAGAATACTCTTTGCAGTTACAATATTTCAACATAGTTACCCCTCGGTGAGAGGGGGTAACAAATCTCATAGAAGTAAGTTGGTCATCATAGAATAGACACCATGGATCAAGGGTCAAACCAATAAAACCCTCCAATATACTCTAGATGCATAGGCAACCAAAACATTTGATTTTGGTTTTTGGTTTTTTTATAAGTTTTTTTAATATTTTATATTTAATTTTTATTTAATATTTATTTTTTTAAATAAGTTTTTTTTAATTTTCTTAATCTTTTTTTAAACAAGTTTTTTTAATATTTAAAAAAATAATAATTATTTATTTCTTTTTTTAAAAGTACGTGTTTTTTATTTTTATTTTTATTTAGCTTTTTTTTAATTTATATTTAGTTTTTTTATAAAATATGTCTATGTTTTGGTTTAATATTTGAATTTTTTTTATGTTTTCCTTTTTTTTCCATTTTAAAAAATTATTTTCTTTAAAAAAATAAAAACGTTTCTATTTTTATTTTTTAATTTAAAATGTTCAATTTCATTTATTTTTTCTCAATTTCAAAAAAATATATATTTTTTCCTTGGTTTTGCAATTTTAAGCCCAAAACAAAAAAGGGTGTTGTGGGTTGCACCACGTCTTGATTCGAGTGCTAATTTTGAGGCTTTGTATTGTGGTGGCCCCGGTTGTCAAAGCAACTGTATCAAACATGTTGTAATTTTAACCTATAAATAAAAAAGCAGGTGCTACTAGCAACACCACATTTTGATTTGGAGATCAATTTTAAGGTTTTTGTTCACAATGGTACCAATGGTCAAGGCTGTGTTTTCAAACGATTTATAATTTTAACCCCCCAAAAAAGGGGGTGTTATTGGTAGCACACCTTTTCATTTTGGGGGTCAATTTTAAGGTTTTTGTTTGCAACACTACAGATCATAGTTGCAAATTTTTGTAATTTTAACCTCGACAAAAAATGGGTGTTACCAGTAGCACCACTTTTTGAAAAGGAGGTAAAAATAACCACCGAATGCTTACCTCTAGAAAAACGAGAACTCTAAAGAGTTCTCATCAAGTTGGTAACTATGATATTAATGCTATAAGTAAAGAAAGCCATTCTCTCTCCCACGGCCAACTCTTTCACTAATGCTTGAACCAGCAGCAAGCGGACTCAGCCTAATCTGCAAGCTCATACTCCACAGGTCTGAACTCAAAAGCAATAAAATCAGGCCGAGAGATCCCCCACGCATCAATCTTACTAATCAAGGTAACCTTTAAATGGAACAATGGCTAGGGTTTAGAACGGAATGGTGGCTAGGGTAAACCCTAGCCACAAGAAGGCTCACAGTTCGTCCACTTCTTCTGTCCCCTCTATTCTCCTAAAAAGTTTAAAATGAAATATTAATATATGATGCATTAACCTAAAAAATTATTATGTATATAGAGAGAAAATATTTTGGATTAAAAAGTCGAGACGAATCTTTTGCATGCCGACGCAAGTAAAGAGGCCGATTATTGCATTTTTGGAATGCAAAACATTTCATGTTCTGTAGTTATACGGTGAACAGCCACCCACAGATAAATGAAAGATAATCAAGCATCTCAGTTAGCACGTTTTGAGATCATTTATGAGCATATCAGTGGCATGTGTTGAGATCATTTTCCCTTTTGCCAAAAAGCAACTTAATAAAACACATCAATTCCAAAATCGATATTCACTACGTGATCCCAAACTTTAAACTTAGACTGACTCCTCCATGACTTTAGATCACCATCACGTGTATCCTATCTGAGAAATTATAAATAGTCAGGCCCGACATTCACTTGAAAATACATAAAATATAAAAGGATAAGAGTCATAAGTAAAGATAAGAACAGGCTGATAGGTTAGGTAAGCACAATATATTAAAATGACCTTATACACAATCACAAATTACAGACGGCTGGCATCAAAACTATGAACTCCATACCCCCTGTTCTTTCCAGTCTGGGATGAGCTCATTTAAAGAACGAGGTTCGAAAACATTTCCTGATAATATATGGGCACCTGCAAACATACCAACTCATCCAAGTTAGTCCAACTCTATTTAAGCTAAGGTTATTAAACACCATGAAACAAATCTGCATATTATTGTTATGAAGTACATGCTACTCTGTATAAAACATTATTAGTTAATCACCAAAATTTAATAATGTTACATTGTTGTCAAGGACTAAAGATTGGGACCATCATTGGATCCAGTTGGGATTCTAGCATTGCTTAACTGTGAAAACCATGTAATTGCCCAAAACAGGTACCTATCTCAAGACTCACACTAACCTTTGTCCATTTACCAACCACTGTGTACACTTCTTATGCAGACAAAGAGATATACAAGCATAGTATAATAAAACTTTACTAATACATAATTTGTTGAAAGGCAGCTCTTAAGTGACCATCATATGAAGACCCTTGACTACATTAAAATCAGACAAGCATGGATCTACATTAACTTTGACGACAATTCAAATAGAAAGACTAGCAATGCAAGAGGAAGGGGAATATTTGAAGACAAAGGAAATATAATGTGTTAAATTACTGATATTCCTTACACCTGAAGCACATGACGTTCAAGAAATAGTTATATAGATAGCTAAATATGTTAACATGCAATGGAACCCTAATCAAGCATTATGGTGTCTGACAATTAAGTCATGCACTATCTGGGCAGAGAACAATTCCCACATCACTTTCAGAAGTCATATGGTCAACTCCATAGCCTCCCCATAATTCTCAAAGTACTCATCCATGGGTGAGCACTGTGTACTTTGTCTCTCTCAAGGGTATTACTCAAAATGACTCTGGCTTTGAGTTAAGAGAGAGCTGAGTTGACGACACTTCAAAGAGAAATACTGGCATACCAAGGGCCGGGGAAATAGGTGAAGACAAAGAAAATAGTATGTTACAAGATCAGCCTTCCTTGACATTCAAAAAATGATTATATAGATATCTATGTAGTTTATCATGGAATGCAACCCTGCTCAAGCACTACGTAGTACACTGTACAGTGTCTGGCAATCAAGTCAGGCATTGTCTAGGAAAATAACAAGTCCCAGATTGCTTTTTAGAAATCAAATGGTAAACTCCCTGACTTCCCTATAATACTCAAAGTACTCATCCATGTGTGAGCACTGCTTTGTCTCTCTCAATGCACGGGTATGACTCAACATGACTTGTTGTGAGTGGAGGTGAGAGCAAGATGGGAAGAGGAATGCTTGAAACATGGAGACAAAAGTGACAAGACTTATTCAAACACACAAAATTCCTTCAACTTAGAAAACTTAGCTTACAAGAGAAGTGAGAGCCCTTCTGTTATTAACTAGTTTCCCTGTACTTGCAGCAGAACCTCAAACATAACTTCAGTGAAAGAGGTCAGCATGCAATTAACCCAATCAAAATCTCTAGGAAATTGATGACACATACACTCCACTATATACCTTGATTAAGGGATAGATGCAAAGTATTGAGTCATGATGTGTGGATGCTAATCGCATGCATCTGTGTAGGTGTCATGCTAGTTGCAAGATTTTGTGTGGGCATCATGCTTTTGTTGTTGCCATGTGTTGGCCTTCTAGACTCTCTTTTTCCAATTATTCATATTGCCATTGCCTCCTCCTGCATAATGATTGACGTATAATATCAGGTTCACCTAGGGAAAGGCGTTAGCCAGCAATCTAATATTATTACTTAGAAATCACAGATTTCTGCTTTGATATTAATCGTTGGACATTACAATTTTAATGGAAAACATGGAATGGCTAGTCAGACACTAAATGCCAGGGCCCAGCATTCAAAGCAAATGACTCTGTTTTACCAGCTTTTCCCAAGAATATTCAATCATCTGCAACATGAGCAATGTAGTTATTTTATCATGGTTATTTTATTGTTTCATGGGTTAGTTCAGCCAACAGCGATTCCTTCTCATCATTGTATTTCCTTGTGTAGATTGAAGCCATATGGGTTGCCAAACTCACTCTCACTCCAACTATCAACATACCTTCATTATGAAATAACAGCATGAAACATATAATTTATGAAGTCACTTATTCCCAGAGAGACTTATATTCACAAACAGTCCCGCAGTCATCTTTCTCTCATTTTCTCAATGCTTTCTAGTTCTTTGGTTATGCTGGCTTCCAACATTTAGTCTCAAACCCCCTTGGCTAGGATTCCATTTTCCTTAGTCTAAAGTGCAGAAGAGAGCTGGTTCTTTGGCTTCGCTAGGAGTTGGCCTAGACGGAGGAGTCGAGGATCAGGTGACAACACCTTGACTCGAGACTTGCCCCCAAGGACACACCAAGTGGATTGAATATTTCTTCCACGTCACCCAGGTGTGTATAAAGGCGGCAATAAGACACTCCATATATTTAAATCTATCCTAAACTGGTTTTCCCCAAGGGGTTTTGTCCAGGGTCATGTTGACCAAAAATTACATGTGTTCAAATTTCATGTATGCTTAGTTTTATATCAGCATTAGGAGCTTGTTAAGAGCCTAGAGGAGTATTATTTGTTTTAAGGTATTTGCATGTGCTAACATCAGTTACAAAAACAATTGCAAAGGCACTTTAAAAGAGCATCTAATCATCAGTTAGAGGGCAGAATTTTGGGCAGAAATTTCAGACCTGTTTGCTGTCCTAAAACAGCAGCAAGGACAGCTTTGATTACTCAAACTTAGAGCCCAACAAGAGGTCAAAGACAGACCTGTTGGGCAGCCTTCTAGTTCCTCAAAAATCTACAGTATATACATGCGCAACTTATACTTTATTGATGGTTTCTATATATTTCATGTGCCACTGATAGTTTTTTGGCGAGACATTTCCTTATTCTGCAGATCATAGATTCTAGAGTCCTCGCATGCTTTCCAAAGATCAAGCACACGTCCCCATATGGAGCCAGTTGTTACCTCCCAATTGCACCAGGAAGGACTTACAATGATCCGCAAGGTTGAACAAGGAATTTGTTCAAAATTGTGAGTTTAGAAGTCTTGTCAGGCATTATTGCCCCTTCATTTGTTCTTCTTCTTCTTCTTCTTCTTCTTCTTCTATGCATGTTCCATACCCCCTGGGGGTAGCTGTATAAAATGATTTAGCATGAGGTCTCTTGTATGTAAAAGACTCAGCTCCCTAGGACTTGGTTATTAGTGCATACTCTAGAGTGTTTTTTTTCACTTGATCCTTATACCTCGCTTCACTGACATATAATGTTCTAAGTTTTTTCACTGATTTCCTCCAAAGCTGGAGTGTGTCCTAATGGCTTTGCCTTAGTGTGTTATGTCTAAGTCTAGTGTCAAATGTATATTACCATGCTAGTCATTACTCCAGAGTATTATGGACATGCATTAGGTCCTTCTAGGAATTTTTTTAACGTAAAACGTCTAGTTAAAAAAGACGTTTTACCTTGCAAATTCATGTAATTGTTTAATAAGTGGTATTAAGAGATGTTAAACACCTAGGGAAGTATTATTTTCTAACTCAAAATACCCCCTTTACCTAAGTACCCACTTTTCGAGCAAAATAATTGACTTTTACCCATAAAAATCAATCATTTCCTCAAAAAGGTGATTCAATTCACTCCCTATTTTTAGAAAACATGTTTGGGACATGTTTTTGACTTGTCTTCACTTCACTCTACCTCACTGGTGGTTAGTGATAGTTGATGGCAAGTTAGGATGAGTTAAGTGGCGAGTTAAGTAAACTTGGTAGAGATCTCAAGGAGAGGTGCACCCTCTCTCTTGAGAGGTGACATGCTCTCCTTGGGGCCGCCAATCCCAAGGAGAGGCGCACCTACTCAAAGAGAGGTAGCGCCCTCTCTTTCCCTCAAGCTTTCAGTCGTGGGCGCTTTCCCTTAGTTTACTAGAGAGGTGGAATTTCATCCATCCTCACACTTGGCATGCACCACATTGGGATTTGCACCCCCCACCTTGAGAAATGCGCCCTCTTGGTGTATTAAAGCAAGTCAATCCCCCTCTATTTTGCTAATGAGAGTTTGGGTTAGCTTGTGGATTGTATTGTTATTGTGATACTATTTGGAATAAAAAGAAGACTTTGGAGGTCACATCGGTGTTGTGTACCTATTGTGTGAATGTTTGATGTTTAGTGCTTATTATATGACGTAACCGTAGGATTAATATTTCATGCATTTTCGTTATATTTTGGCCTTTGAAGGGGTGTTATCACCCAGTAGGATAAAATCGTTTAAGCTAATCAACTTTTAAGGTTTTATTGATTATCTGCATTAGAGATTCTAGATTTGTATGTCTTTTCGGTTGAACTAACATACTATCTGAGTTTCTTGTGTAGGGATCACCTCTTTTAATGGATTTTTTGCAACTTTTAGGCTTTTACAGGTCCTCATCCTTGGAGAAGTGGCTGGATTGCCTTGAGCAACCTTCCACAAGCTCTAAGGCCATCGAGAACAGAGTCCCTCAGCACAATACCGAAGGACTCCATAGCCCAAAGAAATTTCGCAATCCAAGCGTTCTCTCTCTCTTTCCTTCATATTTAATTCAATTTGGTTACTAATTTCCTTTTGCATGCAAGATCTAGATTCGTATTTTAAATCTAAATCTTAAATATATCCATTTTTGCATGCATGCATAGTTAGATCTAGCTTTAAAAATTATCTTTTAGTAAGTCTTTCAAAGTCAAATCTTAATACTAAAAGATAGATTAAATCTAAGGAATTTAATTTCTATATTTTGGCAATCTTAGTGCCCATTGCTTGCTGTCCAAACAGCAAACAAAAACCACTAAGAAAGTTGGTCTATTGCTGATTTTCTTAGTCATTTTACTAATTCTTTATATATTCTTCACTTGGGAATTTTTTGCATGAGACTAACAACCTTTTGCAGGTTGTTTTAAAGTGACTTGGGCAAGTTTCTACAGAAACTTGCTTGCTGTTTTTCGGCATTTCACGAACATCTAGAAGGATACTCTGCCCGATTCCTGTGGAACCGGAGCATCCAGGACCCCCCAAAACACCTAATCCTCTTTCTCTTCACTCCATTCTATTTTTTGTAAGTTTGACTGGTTCTTGAGTTATAAAAGACCAACAAACACTTCATTTCTACATTGTAAACTTGAAGGAGTTAGTGGGATAACCCACTAGCCCTCTCACCCCCCTACCTCGGGGGGATTGTGTCATTTTTCATCTTTGTGCTTTTGTCTCATTTTTTCTAACAAAGCAAGATAAAATTAAGCTAAAATAAACCAAGACAACAAAGCAAAACATTTACTTTCCACTTTTAGATTAATTGCTTAGTTTTCATTTCTTAGTTATTTCAAGTTATTTTTCCTTTTTTGAAAAGTAACGAACCTTCCCTGTCAAAATCTCAGTATGCTCTTTGCACCGCAAGTCTAACTCGATCTCGGCAAACCATAACTGATTTTGAATAGTGCAGAGTAGTTTAATTAGGCAACATTTTTCTATTTTTGCTCAACATAGGGATCAATACTTGTTGATTGCATGTGAGTTCAGGAGGCTATTCATTGAGATTAGTTCTGGAAGTCTGTGTAGTTTCGCTTGTACCCACTTGAGTAAAATAGTTAAAAAGTGACAAATGATAGATTAGCTTTTCTATTTCTTGCTCAATCTTACAAATCTTGCAATCGTGAGTGGATCAGCACATATCTATCCATCTCACTCAATTAACTTAAGTGCAATCCAAGTGAAACCACTTAACTAATTAAAATTTACCAAGAGCAATTCAAAACATTTTCATTTGCAACAATACACTTTTGGCACTGGTCTCTACAATATTATCATTTGCTTTATATCTCATTTGCTTATTATCATTTTCATTAAGCAATCCTTTGATGTGTCATTATAAGCTGCTAGATTATAGTTATTTGCTTTTGTTACATTATTTAACTCCTAGAATTCTTGTACTTAGCTTACTCAGCCTTAGTTTATTTTATTAGGGACTACCCCCCTTGGATTCGCTAGGAGTTGGCCTAAACGGAGGAGTTTAGTGTTAGGTGATAGTGACACGACTCGAGACTCGCCCCCAACGCCGCACCCAGTGAATTGAAGATTTCTTTCACGTGACCCGGGGTGCAAATTAGGTGGCGACAACAACACCAATTCATTAAGATCCAAGTTGGCTAATGCCAACTCCACACTGTTGTTCAAACCCATATCATCAGGAAACACATCCCACATCTTCGTATTTGCCTTCAACCATTCCTACCTCTACCTGTAAATAAGACGAAGGTTGGAGTGCACATACAGCATCGTCTCTGCCCTAGACTACTAAAGCCTGCTCTTCTTCAAATTGTACAAATTCCCATATGTGCTCCAATTCCTCTCGCAACAAAAGGATGAAGTAACCTAAGAGAGGAGCATGAAGGCTAAACGTTGTAGAATAGGGCATGCTGCCCCATGAGTCGCCCACCAAGCATAGGGCTTCTTAACTCCCCTATCTCTGAGCACATCATAATCTCCAAATCTCCTAGTGCTAGTGGAAAACTCTACAAAGCCCTCCCCCACCTCATCAAGGAATGCTCTATCCTGATATATTCTTCTAAATGCTTCCTTCCTCCCCTATGAAATCTCTTCATCCATGTGAGGAGGGATTTTGCATGAAGGCCCACCATTGAGCCAATCATAATTGTAGTATTTGGGATTGAACGAGTGAACCAAGCAATGCAAAGGTGTGCAATTTTTATCCCACCTAGTGATAAGAATGTCTCATATGGTGGTGGATAAGATCTTTGTTGATGTCCCATACTCAAGACACTCATTCTGTAAAATAGTGATCTTTG